>VZZY01004325.1:155648-203782 GCA_013400335.1 Eurystomus gularis
CGCCTGCCGCCCCGCTCCCGCACCCCCCCCGCGATCCAGCCGCCGCAGGCAGCGGCCGCTGGGCAGAAGTACCTCGGCGGGGCTGCCCGCGGAGTCCTCCGAGTCCGAGTCCCGCGCTTCGGAGGCCTGAGTCGGGATTTCTTCCCCCTGGGCGGGACGCAGGAGACCTGCGCTGAGCGTGTGGGAAGCGGCCGAAGCGCGCCCGGGCGCGACGGACCACGCAGCGTTTGTTACCGTCTTACATAAAAAGCTTTCAAGTGGAAAACGGGTTTTGTTCCGACCGTCCTGTTTCTACAGGGAAGGACAAAACCGGCCAGAATTGGCTTCTCTTGGAGCCACGCACGAGCGTGAAGAGGTGCTGAAGCGACCTTCTCTGTGTGTAGTTGTCCCCGTGGCCAGTCATCAACAATCAAAACTGACCCGAGATGCAGGCCCTTAGTCTTAAATAAAACGCTTCTTTCTGCCGCACTAGACATGACGGTAACACGGCCACGGTGAATGTGCCCTCCACACACACACCGTCGTCGGGGCAAGACGTCCCAGGCAGGACAGCGATTCTCACCTGAAGATCCCGATTTTTAAGGATGCCCACCCAGAACGCCTCCTGGCAGTGGTTGAACGCCAGCATTGCTTTCACTCGGTACACAAACTGTTCCAGGGACTTCTTCAGCAAAGGCACGTGGTTGGTCAGTCCAATGTCTTGGCGAATCTACATATGAAACAGTACACCATGACTAGGATTGGCACCTGAGCGTTCTGGCCATTTAAAAAGCCACTGGTTATACAGGTGGGAGGGATGGGATGTGGTCCCCACAAAGCTTGCCCAGATTATGACATTTCTCGGCCAAATTCTTTTATAGCTTTTGTTAAAAAATAAGATGCTGATAAGTGAGCAGCAAGGGCAGCATAAGTAAGGACAGCAAAATGATCCTTTGCAACAACCCAAACAGCCGGGTCCACTCTAGATAAACACATAAGGAGCTTCAGCTTTTCTCATGAACCTTAGCGAGAGGCTGCTAACACCTCTACACAAGTCAGAGGAATTCTGCTGACTCTTGGGAAATTATTTGGAGAGCCTGCTTTTCATTTGCTCCACCTCAGCAACAGGCTGAGTTTGTGCCCTCCTCGCACAACTGCCACCTCACTCATGGCAGCCCCGCAAGTGTCCGGAAGCCGCGCGGCTGCAGGGGCTGGTGGAGCTGATGGTGTCTGGTTAAGTCGGTCTCATGTACAAGCTACTGCTGGTGAAACAGCAGAGTTCTCTGTGGAGATCAGCACTGGACAATCACACCGTGCCTGTCCAAACCAAAAGGCTACGAGTGGCCAGGCTCCAAAACTACCTACTAGGAAGGGAGATGGCTACTTGCTGATAGCCACAAGCTACAAACTAGCGCTGCAGGGAGATTCATGTCAGGAAATGGCTGAATTCCCAAGCACAGAGAAGAAAGAATGAGAAAAGTGTTGAATGAGCCACTGCAATGACAAACTTTTCTTGCTCGGTGTCTGATGCAGTTCCTTTACACTAGCTACACGGAGTGTGTGTGCACTGTAAACTCCAAAGCCAGCCTGTCCAGACCAAAGAAGAGAACTTTGGAGAACTAAGACAGGAGGGGACAGATGGAGCTGCTGAGAAAGGGCAGCTATGCCAGGTATTGTGTGAGATTTCACTCCGGGTGAGCATCTCTTCCTGCTAGGCTTGGATCTGCACTACAGAATAGTCACTGCTAGACCAGAAAACCTGCCAAGAGCCATAAACAATTATTTTGTGCCTAAGTATTTTCCTCTTTCATAAGAATACTTTGTAATCTTCTTCCATTAAGATGTTCTCATTAGCTGTGGATGAAATCAGATCAGTTTTGTTTATTGGAAAGTTCGATGTGCCTGGGAAGAGAGATGCTGCTCTGCTTCGTGTTCTGCCAACAGGGAACGGGTAACCCAGTACCAACAGCGATCTGTTCTCTAGCCTGTGTGACAGGCAGGACCTAGCAATCCCCAGCACTAATCAGCCTCAAATCAGGGAAAACCTTGCTAATGACACAGTCAACAATCACAGTGCTCCCTGGCTCTTGGAACCCACCCAGCTGTCTGCTGGCAGTTTGGAGACTCAAAGGACCACAGCATTCGCAAAAATCTGTCTCCAGAAACTGTCCTTATGTGCAGCATTAGGTACGTAAACAGAGGAGAGGCTTGGTGTGGAAAAGTAAATGACAAATACTTCAGAAGTTAAAGCGAGGGCGGTTGCTGCTGCCTGCTGTGTGATGCTCTTTGAAGACGCCCATATTGAGGGAGAGCAGCAAATCTTAGGTGACACTGCACAGCATGCCAGGGAGCATCTATCAGTGCAGGAAAGTGAAATCAGGACTGGTTTAACAAACGTTGGTGTCAATCCTCTTCAAACAGGTACGGAGCATTCACTGCATGCATTTATTTGCCTTGTACCTAATCATCAGAGATGCTTTGGTACAGCCACTTGATCAGACTGCACCAAATACAACAGCAGTGGTAAAACACTGTGCACTAACTGCAGTTAGACACTGACAGGGGCTGTGGGGCACAGCACTTGAAAATGCTAGTCAAGTGCAGTGACAAATGTGACGTGGCAAGCTGCCATGATGTTATCCTGATCACAAGGTGAATGGTGCCTTTAAAACGGGCACGAAGATTTCACTTTCAAACAAGAGAAGGACTTTTTAGCATGCCTAGGGTTTGTGCCAGCTTCCAATTCTTCCCTACGCCAATAGCTGCAATGGCACGTTCTGATCTCCAGCTAGACTTCTGTGCTCCTGATCGCAGCCCTGCACTGCGGCGGTAGCAGATCTAGCCTGGGGAGCCATGCCAACAGCTGGCCTTCTCCCCTCAACTGCTTTGGCAAAGCTCCCTTCTGGGATGTGTCCTTGGACCTCTTAGGAGGCAAAGTGGCACACATGTTCTTTCTAACTGCCTGCTCCCATGTGGGTCTCTCTCATGATAAGCACTGGATCCCCACACTGCAGGCAGAGTGCTAATCCTCTCCTTCCTGCCTGCCCCAAGCCTCCTGCAGGGAGGCTGGCAGAGTGGTTGTGTTACCAGCTTCCTCGCCTCCCTTTGCCCGCTTCTCTAGCATCCACGTAACGATGCCCAAAAGGCGCCTCAAGAGGACTGAGTAAGGTTTTCCCCTTGTCTGCCTCCTGTTGCTGATTCTTCAAACTCGAAAGGCTGTTGATCTTTGCCAAAGCTTCTCTCCCATATTATGAATCTGGCGTCTGTACTTTATGCAAAGTCTCCAAGGTCTGAGCTTGTGTCCTCAGAAACACCCTTACAGATGCCAACAACCAAAGATGTCAAGAACCACTGTCCTTAAAATAAAAAAAAAGTACACCAACTTGATCTGCCATCCAAGCCAGCCACTTCCAGATCAATTACTTCCAATTTTGGGCCATTACCCAAAGCTATTTCTCCTCTAGGAGTTTGTCCAGACACTGCTGGAAGCCTGCCAGTGCCCTGGAAAAGCAGTGTAAGGGCATTCTGAGGGTACAAGTACGTGCTGCAATTAGAACTTATCTTACCTTAGAATGTCCACACATGTGATGAAGTTGTCTGGTACTCAGCTGCAAGGTTTTCAGCAAACTCTGCACATCATCCTGCAGTAAATAAGTAGACCAGAAAACCACTCTCAGAGGATTTTTTCCGCAAGGGAAATAAGAATAATGAGACAGTATTAGTCCTAGCAATCCTTTAAAAGGGTTATGGGATAGAGGTATGACACACATATGCAGGAAATGGATGGATGGGATTAACCCCTAGGAGATTTGCGCTGTGAGCATAAATCATGTAACTGGTAATAAAAGTATGACCACACATCGTGAGGCCAGACACTTCGAGCTGAAACGGATTTTGAAGCAGAGTATGGGATGAACGCAGATCAGTGAAAGCGGGGCAATTAAAATCAAGACAACCTTGTCACATCTTGCCTTCTGAAACAGGGGAACCAGAGGAAAAGTATAAAACGTACTGTTACACTGTGGTATTTGAAACACCCAACATGAACTCTGGTTATCAATCCTCTCCACTGAGCAAATTACGTAGCACTCCCTATTGTCCAATGGCAACGACCAGGTATGTTTGATAAGAGAACAGACCTTACCTTTGCAATAGAAAGGAGTTATCTATTAAGAGAGACATGTTGTGAAGGCTAAGCCAAAGAACGAGCCTCACTAGCAAAGCTGGATTGCCTTGCAACAAAGCGTGAGGAATAAGTGGCCTGTCCTTGCTTGTCACACAGTGCAGAAGGTTGGCCTGTCCATCTGCACTCATGCGTGTTGTCCTGCTTAAAGCTCCAACAACTATTGCAAAGACATCAATGTCACTGTCCATCTGGACCACAAGCCCTCACCAACCTGACTGCTCAAGTGAGCTTCTACTCTACTTTGCACTAACAACGTTTGGAGGAGATGGAGGCTGAAAAGCAGTGATCCGTTTGCCAAGAGCACACTCGACAGGCAAGGAAACAGGGTGAAGCACGGCTGGAGACACTAGATATGTTTGTCAGGAAGTGTCACAAGTGTCGTGCCAACATGTGACTAGAGATGGGAATCTCCTTCTAGTGATGCTTCCCAGCCGGTGCCAGACAAGCCTGTCTCCCAAAGGCTTACCCTGTGCTTTTTAAAGCTGTAGTCCAGGAGAGGCATGGCAAGCTTCAGAAACGCTTCTACAAAGAGACGGCCGTACTATAAAAGAATGATAAATATATCAGAAGGCAAATTTAAATTCTTTTTCAAAGAACCATCACAAAAATCAGATAAGATAATGTTACATTCTCTCAAGCTATGCTGGACACTGCTCTCACTTAGTAAACTGTGACGTCTCCTCTCATTTAGAGGACCATGGGGAAGAGAGGGGAAAGGGTCTAAGTCAGTAATACCAGTTCATTGTTGTTGAGCCGCACAAAAGGATTAGTGGAAGACAGTTCAAGGTGTAAGA
The DNA here is from genome assembly GCA_013400335.1 of Eurystomus gularis. NCBI lineage: Eukaryota > Metazoa > Chordata > Aves > Coraciiformes > Coraciidae > Eurystomus > Eurystomus gularis. The sequence goes on from VZZY01004325.1 coordinate 160,608, forward strand.
AACAGTATTTGCTTCTTCCAGAGAACTCAGTAACCACTCTACTCCACTGGAAGCAACGATTCGAGTAAGCTGGTACTTAAACTGCTCTCTCCAGTTATTTGGAATCCTTGCTTACCTTCAGGCAGATGCTGAGTACAGGCCTGCTGTCAAATACCTACTTGGGCAAGAGGGAAAAAGAGATCAGTCCACAAATCTAAAGGAAATAATGTCAGCACAGCAGCCAATTAAAAAAAAGCCCTTCATTAAAGTGTGAGACCTGTTCTAAAGCACCATCCATTCTCAAGTTTCAACAGGGAACACCACACGTGCACGTGCAATGTCATGGCTGTCAGGCGGAACTACTCGGCAGGATGGCTGTTGGGTGATCTAAGGTGCACCTTTTGCAGAGGGCACAAAATTACCTCACCAAGTCTGAAGTTCTTAATAGTTTGGGACCCAAGAGACCCAAGTCCAGCTGATGGGCAAGTAACTGCATAACGGACAAAGCAAAACAGAGACGTACACAGTAGTGTAATGGCTTCATTATTTTCTCCAAAATATATTAATGGTGCCAGCTGGCAAAAGACGTGAAGAGTCGCTGCACAGATCCCACACGGCTGTGGTCCAACAGCAAACAAAGGACTGGAACAGATGGTCTCAGCTTTCTTGAAAGCTTTCTTCTGGTATACGTTTGGGTATATATTTTTGCCAGTGATCAAGTCTATAACTAATTAGTAAATGTTTTAACTGGAGTAGCACACAGATGTGAGCAAGAGCTGTGAAAGTACCCTGGTGCTGCTTTGGTTTGCAAACCAGAACCAGCTGGTCCAGCTCTATCCTATTATGCTCGCAAAAGGCATCTGGAGCACAGAGAGGGCTCCAGTGAATGCTGCTGTGTAGGAGAATTCAGCTCAATTCACCAGGGCTCATAAGGTGAACTTGGAAGAGCTGGACTTGCCAATCATCACTTCAGATATGATAAAAGCAAACCATAATGATCAAGCTAAGCAAGGAGAAAAGTGCAGCTGTACCTATCGCGTTCTGCCCAAAACGTTACCACACTCGGTGACACTGAATGTACCAACTCCAAAACTGATGGAAGGGAATATATCATCCAGTGGGGCTGGCCTCTAGAGTTCATCCCCACAGGATGGCATGAATCGTCGGTACGATTCAAAGGAAGATTGTATGTTATCATAAGAGCAAGTGAAGCTGAGGGCTATCAGATAAGCACCGAATGCAGATTGCAGAGAGGAATCCAAGTGCCCTGTTCAGAGTATCAGCCTGCCTTCAGCTGAGTCCATCAGGAGAATGTCTCCTGTCAGGTGCTATTCCTGACCTACCTGAAGGGTTTCTCCCATCTGCCTCTTCTGAAGCTGGCAGTGGGCTTTGTTAGACCCAAAACACTACAGGGACTTGGGGTGTTTGTTTAGTCCCTTTTCTGCACGTCCTTACATCATCCCATCTTTGTGCAGACTTGTTATTAGTGTGACAACTATGTTAGTAAGGTGTATAGGCTGTAAGAATTAAGTAGTATTGAAGTGAAAGCTAAATGGAAACCCCTGCACGCAGATTATTACTGGTTTTATTTACCACCTCCAAGTTGTTCCACTGCTCAGCCACACTAGATGTTTTTCACTTGTGCCCATGAACTTGGCTACATTGGTCTTTGCTGGGAATCAGAAGTTAAAGCCAGGAGAACATCCAGAACCTCACCTTGACCAGGTTAACGAGGACATGGAAATTCCGCACAGCAATGTTCCACTGCAGCAGCTTCTCCAGTTGCACCTAAGGGGATGCAAGGAGACAACGACCCAAGATGGTGAATCTCCTCTCACCTTGCTATATGCTCTCTCAGTATTTGCTGTACCTGAAGCATTGGTGGTGATAGTGGTGAAGGCAGAGGAACAACGCTTCACCACAGGCAGATTTATCACAGCAAAACCACTCAATGGCAATTCCAGCCTGACCTGTGCCCACACGGCTTAAAACACTGCAAGTTAAAAGACTTCCTTGCTCCCAGAGCCACTGGTTTGCAAAATCATTTGGTACTCCCACAGAGGCGTGCAGACCAGCTGCACAGCTCAGTGTTTGGCCTATTTCTGGTTACAGCTTTGCTGTTTTCCGATTATAGCTTCTGCTGGATTTACAGTATTTTTGACATGGTACAAACCAGGAAAAAAAAGGATGCTACTTATATGTTACCCTGTGTATCAGTTTTGTCTGATGAATGCAGCTGTCTGACTGCATTTCCTAGACAAAGTTCAGAAGTACATTCCTTTCCAATTTATACATCTTTATTGTTAACTTACGGCTTCTTCCCCTCGGAGAGTACAGTGCATTATTTTCCTACCTCATTTGAGTCTGACTGTTTCCCAGCTGGGATGCTTTTCACTGAACTCTCTAGCTGAGCCATCATTACTCTGAAGAAAACCGGGAATGTCTGCCTGTGGAGAAAGTGAGAGCAAAGGTAAAAGCCAGCTCTGAGCATCTAGGTAGGCTTCTTGTCCCCAGAACAATGTGGAAAACTTGAAGGTTACTCAGGTGGGCATCCTTCTCAATAGGGAATCACAGGACATTGACCCTGGGACTCAGAAGCATATCAAGCGCAGCCTCATCACCCAGACAGATGGAGAACCTGGAAGGTCACTCCCACTTCCCCAGTATGAACCACCCACAACCACCACCCACTTCTTGTAGCTCTGGGGGACGCACAGCGAAAGGTTTGCGGTTGTCAGCATAAGATGATTTTGACGGTTCTAAAGTGCAGAAACTTTGGCCATCCCTGCATAAACCGTGCTTCCGAATTCCTGTAGTAGGAGCAGAAACACCCTGAGTGCGCCTTTGCACACCACGTACCAGCCCAGGACTGCCTACAGCCACCCCAGGCCTCTGAGGCTGACTTCTCGAGTGCTTTATACCACCGGAGTAGCACAGAAAGAGGCAACATACCTGATGACAGACATCAGTTCATTCTCCAATTAAAATGGCTCGCAAGTAAAAAAACTACTCAGCATGGTGTTAAGGCACAAGGCCATTCCACCTTGACATACAGCTAAACATGTTGCACACTGCCACAAGAAAGGTTACAAATGCACATAGTCCACAGCAGCGCTAACATGAAACCATAGTAGGCCATAAAATACAAAAATTAAATATTAAAAACCAGAAATTGCCATTGTACATCTCATGAAATTCAGTCTCTATTTACCTGCTTAGTGTAGGATAAGTAGAAGAACATCCCTCTTTGGCAGAGTTCATCAGTTCAACAACACCAACACTGGAGATTTCTTCTATAGCTTTCAAGATGTTATCTGCATGCTCCAGGTAGACACTAAATCCAAAATGAGCTCAGTTCATCAGTAAATATTATGCAGATTAACACAGCAAGTTCTTAAACACTGCCCTGCTTGCAAGATGTGGCCTAAAACTGTCAAGCTTGTTCTTACGGCAAAGGCAATCATATGTAGGAAACAGAACTGGCACAGTAATGTCATTAAAAGCAACCATGATCTGAAAACCTGGATTTAATATTCCCTCATTCTTGTATTTAGGAAGGACAGGCTTGGAAGAGGAGGAGAGGAGATGCCCTTTATGTGACAGAATGGCCGGAATGATGGAGCTCTGCCTGAGAAGGGTGATGAGCCATACAAGAGCTTCTGGGTAAGGATAAAAGAGCCAACCGATATGGGTGATACCACAGTGGGTGTCTGCTGTAGGCTCCTGGATCAGGAACAAGTTAAGTGAAGCCTACTACAGAGAGCTAGTAGCCCCATGGTTGCAAGCCCTCATCCTCATGGGGAACTAACCACCGTGATTATCTCTATGGTTGGGAGAGGGGCCTGAGGGCTGAAGGAAAGTAAATGTCACTCCTGACTTCAAAAAGGACAGGAAGAAGGACCCAGGTAACTACAGGCCAATCAGCCGCATCTTGATCCTGGGGAAGGTGGTGGAACACCTATCCTGGAAACTATTTCCAGGCACATGAAGGACAGGAAGGCAACTGGGAGTAGTCAGCATGGATTCACCAAGGGGAAGTCATGTCTGACGAGTCAAATAACTGATTAAATGACTGGCTTGTAGATGAGGGGAGAGTAATGGATATTGTCTACCCCAACTTGTAAGGCTTTCAACACTGTATCCTGCAAGTTCCTCCTAGAGCAGCTGTTGAAGTGTGGGCGGGATGAGCAGACAGTGAGGTGGATTGAAAACTGACTGAACAGCTAAGCTCAGGGGGTTGTGTCCCAGGCAGTGTGCTCTAGGTGACCCTGCTGGAACAGGGGGTTGGAACAAGGTGATCTCCAGAGGTCCCTTCCAACCTCAACCATCCTGTGACTCTGTGATCGTATTTCACCTAATACTCAGTCCTGCTCTGCTTGACTTTGGTGACAGCTGGTTTGCTTTCAGTTTAGTGAAAACAAAACCACACGCTTTGGTCCAGACCCACAGCTCTGGGTATGTATGCACGCACACACGTACAGATGTGCTGATGTACACTGACAAGCTGTCATCTAGCCAACATGAGGTTCAAACACGCTTCTAGGACCAATGGCTAACACAATTCTTCCTACCACTCACTGTCGTGCAGTGCTGTAGGACAGTGCTTCAGGCCAAGCTGTGCGAGTGTGAGGGTTATGACCGAGAGGAGTCATTCCCCTGCAGCAACAGCAATTATTAGGAAAAGAGTGTCTCCGCACACTTGAGACAAGGGCTTGAGCCTCACCAGAGCAGCGTATGCAGCGCGCTGTTGAACTGGCTGCCCTTCTCTCGGTCGCCACCAGGCTTCACCCATGACTGGCAGAGGAACTGCTTTGCTAGCGAAGCTGTAAAAGAGAAGGGATAACTTACTGAATGAAGAATCCAAGACATTTTTCTTCTTCCATATAAAGGTAGCGCACCCAAACGGCCTTTTGAAAGTTCACAATATCGCCACATATTAATATGCCTCAGCTTTGGTAAGACAGAATGCATTACCTGTAAAAAGCAGTAAGGCCACCAGGACACCTATCAAGATAATAAAATATATGCACATCCAGTGTGTTCCTGGTCTGGAATACCTGTTCCCATCAGAACCGTGATCCATCTCTGGCCATTTCTCCCTGACAAACTTACGCTAAGCATTATTGGTTAGGTAGCTCCTACGGCATGCCAACTGTTGGTTTTTAATTAGGGCTATATGCATCCACTTCTGGAAATGAATTCCAGCAACATGTGACTTGACTTTTTAGCCACAGCACTATAATAATAAATATGAGCAGGCGAGTTAAAAGTTTACCTATTTCTTAAATCAAAACTGCTAACAAACCGGCTTGTCTCTCACATAAATGTTTAAAACCAAGAAATTATTACTTAAAATTGGTTATTCCCTGCCACGCTCAGTGGGCAGTTCTCCCCATGTGGGACTGTTTAAAATAGTGAAATAATCTCAAAGTAGGGAACTTATAATTCTGAGTGGCCACAGGGATGTGAGGAGGACAAATTCTAGAGGTGTCTTAGCACGACAAGGTATGGCTGTGAGAGGGGACTGTGTCTGGAGTCGATGTTTCAGTGTGTGACAAAGTGGAGACCAACCAGTCTTCTTGTACATTCCCTGCAAGCAGACTGACGCCTTCTCTGCCTGAATGCTGTTCCTCTTACAGAATGGGCACTAATCCCTGAGAAAAAGCTCTCTTAATTGAAAATGTTTGTTGCGTGGAGGTAAGAACATACAGGTTTTCATCTCTAATCTGAAGCAACAGCTGTATTTGCAGTTCATTTCCATAATTTTTGGAAATAAGCTGTCACAGACACCCGTACTTACACTAGGAAGCTACATTGGATTAAGTCTACGATAACCTCCATAACCAGTGATTAAACTTGTACCAAAACTGAACAACAGGCTTGTTCTAAGAACTCTTAAAAGCTGTGAGGCTGTGATTTGTTCCCTGGTGCCTTCCTGCGTGTGACTGAGGCACGGCAAAACGAATACCAAAGAGGTTCCCACCATCTCTTTACTGCTGCTCCTTTCATTAACCACTAGGGCTGTTCACCCCGTGGGATTAGCAGGATACCAAAGGCAAATCTCTCCCTCAAAAGATGCACTCCAGAGATAGAACCCAAGATTTACAGGCAAAGGACAGTGTGAAAACCAATCTGAGATGAGAGGTTCTTCACACATTACCCATTTTCTCTTTCTTCCAGCCAGCCATTGGTTTCTCAGCAACAACAATCAGGAGCTGAGTGAGGATGGACGCGCAGTAGAAGCTGGGAACGCTCTGCTGGAAATTCAGTAAGTACTGAAAACTCTCACTGGGGATGACAGGAAAGGAAAAAGGTGAAAACACTGTGGATAAGGTAACATCCCAGAAACACATAAATAAAAAGGAAGTATTAGATCAGCTCAGATACAAGGGCTCCCTAGCCCAGTATTTTGTCTCTGGCAGTGCCCTTCTGAAGTTGTAGTCAACCAGTAGTAGAGAAAAATGCAGTCACCAAGAAACTTCCCTCAAGCTCCAGTGACTCTGGAGCAACATCTTTATACACTGCTTTTGCCAAGTGTTCCTGTGAGCATTTTAACTCCCCAGAACAAAGTCATTCCTTCTGTGAATCCCACTAATCTCCTAGTCTCAGAAAGCATACAAACGAGTGAGATCTGTGCACTAATGTATATTTTATATTCCAGTAGGTCTTTTTCACTAGGTTTGACTGCGCTGCCGTTCAATTAAATACAAAGCTCTCTGAAGTATTGTCTTTCTGAGAGCTCCCAAACACCCACTTATCCATAATACCCACACAAACAGGGAAAAATGCTTGAAATGAATCCCTTTCAAAGCTTTGGAAATACTGATTCTACCTTATCAGCTCCTCAAGAAGAAGAAACTCTGTCTCTCCTGGCTTTAGCCTGTCTGCAAGCACCTGGAGAGCTGACCTTAGCAAGTCAGTATTTTCATGCTGAGAAAAACCATTCCTGAAGGGGAAGAAAAAAAAAATAACCCAGTTCATTATCAGACTAGAAGGAAGAGAGGTATCAGATGCAAAAGCATATCTAGGCATCTTTTGCAACAAGAAAAATAAAGAAGCTAGATATGCAAGAAGAACTCTGCAAGGTGACAGTTATAAGGGGACACAAAAAAAAGGAACTGATTTGGACAGCCAACACAGTTCACGCACGCTTTATCTCTTCCAGGGAACAGAAAGGCTTGTGCACACACAACACTAACTTTTCAGTTGGACTGAAGACCTGGCTAGGAGGGGAAGGGCCATTTCACCTAAGTGGAGGTCCATATATACTAAATATTTTCAGACCTGCAAAAAACAGCATGTCTAATGGCAGTTGCTGTGTAAGTGTAATAATAGTGGCTGGTCACCTCTTGAACGATAGGGAGGAGACTAACGGGGAGGAAAATCAGAGCTCTTAATGAATTCTTTGAACCTGCAGTGTCTCTGAAATCATTCAGTGAGGATACGCATTCTGGAAAGGCTCCAATGCATCCACTTCTAGATCTCTAGACTGAATACCTGGACTCGATAACGGCCATATGCAAGTGCACCTTCACCACACAGTCAGTTAACAATCGGTAATACAAGAGGACTTAAATGTATATAAAAGGAGCTGTCATCTGGTTGTTGGACTTCAGTGGCTGGGCAGTTAGCCCCAGTATATGGCTGCCTGACTGACCCACAGCAAAACAGAATTATGTTATTCTGTCTGTGGATTATATGAGCAGCCGCAGAGGTCAAATCCCGGCTGCACATGCGTTGCGTAGTTTGGCATGTATGAATCCAGTTTGAGCACCGCGGCGGCACAGGCTTTTCATCAGTGAAGGACACATTCGTCCTTTCCCACTGGCAAAAGAAATTCCTTCATTGCTTAGGATTCGGGCAGCGACAATTTAGCAAAAGGATGAGGGGACTTACTGGGTAAGAAATTCCAGGCTCCCTAGGCAGAATAGGAGTGGCACAACCAGGTGCACTAGTATGTCAGTTATGCTGGTCTTGATCCAAACCCACACTGAATTCTAGCCAGTTCAGTGCCTCATTGTGTTCACTGTTCATCGCCTGCAGTTTGAGTTCAGCTCAGGATCGGGCAATGAAGCCTGACATAACTGTAAAGTGCTTGAAAGTCTCCAACCACTGCAGTGTGGTGTTCTGCGTGGCTGGCAGGCTGGGCACAAACACTTTAAAGAAAAGGAACAAGAGAAGGAAGCAATAAACAGCCCATGCTCATTTAGGTGTCTATATATAAACTCACCAAGCAAATAGGGAGCGAAAAGTTAGTAACAGCAGTTGGTAACAAGAGGACATCAGGTGGTGCTCCTGGATGTTCACTCCTGGGTCGTCATCTACATCTCGATTTTGTACAACTGCTGCCTTTAATACAGAACAAGTAACTGATTAAATGCTATTCCAAGATAATGGCACAAAACCCAATTTCTGTAAATTCCATGTTTAAAGAGCCTGAAGAAAAAAAATCCACTCTCTTTTCCCCCTCAGACAAAACCAAAAATACCTTTAGAGATGACAAAACTCGACCGTTTTTTGACAGGCAGAATTGCTGCCCACTGACCTGGAAGTAGTTGTGCATGTTCTCCATGTGATTACACAGTGGCTTTAGTAGCTTGACTACAGCCGTAGCAACTTCCTTGGGGGACCTCTGACACAGGTGGGAAAAGCAAATATCCTTGGAACCTCTTTCCTGCAGCAAATCCGAAAGACTAAGGTCAGTTCATCACCCTTACTTGAGAATAACTTTGCATCAAGTGCTACCTCTTCAGCTGCTTCTGAGCAGCACAGTTCCTGATGTCAAGCACTCTGTCAGGAAGGGTCACAGAATAAGAAAGTTGGCTTCTGCTGAACATCCACCTTGGACAAGTGGATGACATCTGATGAAAAGAATGAAACCGATGTGACACATAGCTCTTTCATAGAGCCACAGAATTGTTTAGGTTGGAAAAGACCTTTAAGATCATAGTGTTTGAGTAAAATGTTGGACTCTAAGAGAGGGCCATCTCTGCATGTGGTAATTGCGATATGTAGAAAGACAGGTCAAAAAAACACTGAATATGATGGAGTCCATCAGGTTGTGGTGAATTTCTCCTAAGTTTAATGCAGCGGGCCACACATGTTTACTTTCCTTCTGAAGGCATCTGCCAGGAATGTAAGGAGTCGCTGCAGTCAGGGTGTTCTAAGGACTGCAGCAAAAGCAGAAACACGGATGTGGCAGCTTCTGTTGGATGTGGCAGCTCTTTGGCCTCCCTAATCTGAGCTGCTTCTTAACAGCAGAGCCAGTCTCCCCAAGGAGGGCTAGGAAAAGGGTTACTTGAGTTTTGAGGCTACAAGGCCTCAATTACAGATCCTTTCCTGAGACATGCTGCAAACCCTTCTGTCAGGGGAGTGGTACAGGAGTCTCTTTCGAAAGAGCAAGCGCTGCTCTGACAGCAGTTGGGCATCAGACTTCCATTTAACTGTTAGGTGAAAATAATTCTGAAAAGCATTTCTCTGGGGCAGGGCCTGAAGGCCACTGCTGTGCTCTGCCTCAGCCCTGGGCTGCTGGTGTACTTGCCTTCGGAAAGGGCACTCTCCTTGTGGAGCCCAGGGTCAGCACATGTTCCAGCTTCCAGCACAGGTCGTCCAGAAGGAAGCAAAGTTCAGCAGGCCCCAGCTGCACAACTTCAAGAGCCTGTGATTACAGGAACAGTCAGTCCCAGGACCCAGATGTAACTGTAGTGCCTTGAAGCTCAAGTTCACCCCCTCCATGTCCAGTTATGACTCCTGGCTTGGTTAACCTCAGAGACCCATTTGGTAGATGCTAGGGTTTTAGGTCTCTGCCACTGCAAGTACAGGGCACTGGTTCTGGTTACTCCAAGCATGAAGCAAACCTGGAGCTCTGAATGTAGATGAGGCAATGTCAGTAACGCTTAACTACTGAGAGAGAACTGATAATAGGCAAGTGACATAGAAAATAAACTCCTAAACCCCTAAAAAAGGGGTTTAAGCCCAAAGAGTCACAAAATTCACTGAGTAGTCAAGAAGTAATTTGAAATAATGCCACATAGCCCAAGAGACTTGTCAAACAGTCCTCCAGCTGGGGTGGGACCTGCACGCACAGTGACAGCTGTCCTTGCGGCAGGCCAGCCTGTGCTCCAGCCTGCTACGGCCTTTCCACATTTTACAAACCTTACCGTACCCTAACAAAATTAGACTCCAGATGGACTCAGCCTGCCTACAAAGAGGGAAAATTAAGCACTTCTGCTTTCCACAACCGTGGCGATGCAGTTTTATGTAAGCTCCCAGATGATAAACAGGATCCTGCCCACCGAAGGCACGTCCACAACACCAGTCCCACATTTGTGCTGAGTTTCTCATCTGCTGATACCTTGAGACACTTGCCTTTTTGTTACATGGGCTTTACTTAAATGTCATAGGTTCTTTTTTAATAGGCAAGCCATCTTTTAAGCATATTTAACATCCTACCTCTTAGCAGCATTCAACATTAAAACCTCTTTCTTTACATTAGGTCTATACATGTTACATGGTATTTTCTTTCCTTTTATGCAATGTTTATATTACTTTGGTTTTAACATTGCTACACTACACGTCTGTTGTTCTCTTTATCTCAGTGCCTTGAAGTACTTTGGTTTCTCGGGGCAAATTCTCTCCTGCTACCAAGCTCACAGCCCTGGACCAACACATCTTAACATCAATCTTCTGTCCATCTTAAAGGACCAAAAAGGGCTGAGGCCTTGCCTCAGAAAGGCAGCTACACAAAGCCTTATCAGAATGGTTTCAAGCTGTTCTGTTCACCTCTGTATGCATCTCTGAGTCCAAGACAGACTTTGTCAGCAGCCCACAGTGGAGCACGGTGAACACTTCGAGGTCTAACTCTCGGAAGTACGGGCGATAGCTCTGCAGCTGTGCCAGAGGATTTCCTGCCTCTCTCTCGACAGCAGTCTGGAAAGTAAATGGCAGAATTAAGATTGCAACCTGCAAAACTGTAAGGCTTTCTAGCTCAAATAAAGGTACTTCTTTCACACAGATTTCTATATTTTGTATCAGGTTGAAAACAAGACTAAGAAGAATTAATGGTAGCTAGTAGAGAGACAAGTACATAGAATCAGAAGCATTTTCATTTTAGATGGCACAAGCCACTATAAATTTTCAAGAAAAAAAATATTTAGGAAACTGGAATCATTTTTGCTAGCTCCTTTCTGGGAATCAGTAGCCATTGTGAAACCCATTCTGGACTTCCACCATAAGCACCACAAAAAGTGAAGGCAAACGTTTTCATCTTTGACAAATACCAGAACAGTAAACTACGGGCTGCTCTCTTGCCTCTGGTTGCCAGTCTGCAAGTTCTTAGAGATTCACTCCACACAACGCTGTCCCGGGAGCCAGTGTGTGTCACGTGGCTCACAAGAACATTTCTGTATTCTGTTGTCCTGGGCTGGGCATAGCATCTAAGGCCTAGTCTGGGACCAGGACTCTGGTTAAATAAGAAAGATGAGCTACATTCCTTCCCTAAACTATTTGGGATGTTGCTTATTCCCTGTAACTTCAGTGACTGTGTTATCATGTCTGACTCTGTATCTGTACAATAGCAGGGAAGCAGAAGCATATTTGCTAGGCTAAAATTCACACAATGGACTCTGAATAACATTTATTAGTAACAGTGATAGAAGCAGAGCCTTATGGGATGCTTATGAGCTCCAAGCCCCCAGGATGCTGAGCCCGAAGCTGGGCACACTTCCCTGGCTTCTCTCTTTCAGCCAGCACTCCAGACATGATGACAATCCTGTAAGAGCTTATTCAAAAGACTAAGAAATAAAATCCAGTAATTCACCAGTTGATAGGTTCAGAAAATAATTATCCATTTTAATCACACATTAAGAACTAAAAAAAAAAAAGCCTTATTGTGAATACATTGGTTAAATACTTCAAGGAGAATTTGCAAAATGAACACCCATAACTGAAGCAGGCTACAATCAACGGGAGGTACAGTCCCTACCAGGGTTTGTGTTTTCCAGATTCAGCTCACAGTTTCTGACCTGAGCCCAGGAACAGCAGGTCACTGCAGCAGTTTGAGAGGTGGGAAACTGCCTTAAAAGAGAAACCTTCCATAGTCTTAACCAGAGAGTAGCAAAGAGTATTATTGACGATCCTGCACATCTGCACTGCCCTGAACCACACGTCTGCTGGAAGCAGCTGGCCTCTGCAGCAGACCTTGTTCAAAAGTCAAGTAGGAGGCAGGTGTCGCAGAGCAGAATGGAACCACTTAACTGTGATTAGCTTTTGAAATGAACAACATCTCTCACACAGCTTTTGTTTATGCATCGCTGTCATCTTCCCCAGTCCATCTCTCTTGCAGGTGCCCTGGGGCATACACTTACCTTCTCCACCTCAGAGAGCTCAGTATCAGGCTGGTTTCCCTCAGAACTGTCATCTGCTTGAGAACGATCTGCAGAGCCAGCTTTGCTGCCATCAGCCTTTGTTTTCCTTCCTTAGAGAGAAAAGCAACTTCAGAAACAAAGACTACACTGCACTCAACACTAGACAGCACTTGCAGCCAGGGCAACAGCACAGGCTGTGCTCCAGCCAGCCCTGAGAAAGCACAGAGCATGCACAGGTCGTGTGTCACCCATAGCCAGGGTCATGCTCCAAGAGAGTCAAATGCATTTGGGCTTCCCCCACAACCAGCTTCTCTTTTGTGAAATCCCAATAAGAATTTAAAACAAGACTCACTGTTCTTACTGTGGTTTAAACATTATGAAGTGATTGCAAAAATTAGTAGGACACCATCTTAAAAAAGTGCTTGAACCAAAATGGAATGTTTCTTTCTCAGACACGGTATTGAGAAAGGAAGACGACCTGGAAAAGGAAGATAAGAACTCCAGGAGGGACTTGAGGGGACCCCAAGCAGAGTAACTCAATTAACTCCTTGCAACACTCTTCACTGCTGACAACAGTAGGAAAATTCTAATACTTTATGCACTATGTAGCAGAAAGCAAAGAAACTACATTGATTTCACAGAATCATAGAATCATTCAGGTTGGAAAAGACCTCTAGGATCATCTAGTCCAACCTTCTTTGAACATCTCCCTGGCCCCTAGACCATGTCTCAAAGTGCCACGTCTACCCATTTTTTTTAACTCCTCCAGGGATGGTGGCTCCACCACTGCCCTGGGCAGCCTGTTCCAATGGCTAATCACTCTTTCAGTGAAGAACTTCTTCCTGATATCCAATCTAATCCTCCCCTGCTGCAACCTAAGGCCATTACCTCTCATCCTATTGTTAGTTACCCGGGAGAAGAGACCAGCACCAGCCTCGCTACAACCTCCTTTTACGTAGTTGTAGAGAGCTGTGAGGTCTCCCCTCAGCCTCCTCTTCTCCAGACTAAACAGCCCCAGTTCCCTCAGGTGCTCCTCATATGACATTCTCCAGACCCCTCACCAGCTTTGTTGCCCTTCTCTGGACCCGCTCCAGCTTCTCAATGTCCTTCTTCTACTGTGACGCCCAAAACTGGACACTGTACTCAAGGTGCGGTCTCACGAGCACCGAGTATTTCAAGTAATTGCACAGGATATATTAGACCAAACAGCCAATAAGTCACCAGGGCCAGATGACATTTCACACAAGGTCCCCAAAAGAATTCAGATGAGACATTTCAGGACTGCTGGCCACAGTGCCAGAGGACCCATAGCTTGCAAACATAATTCCTCTTACTAAAGAGGGATCTAATGAGAATCTGGAGAATTAAAGTCTATCCTCCATCACTGGGAAAAATCACAGAGCTGTCTATAATAAAAATTAGTATCACTGAGCACAGGGACATACAGGCCGTTGGGGAAAAGTCAGCAGGGCTTCTGCAAAGGAAAACCTCACCTCACTAGCCTGTCAGTGTTGGTGTCATGTGAATAAAAGGGCTCCATCAGCCAGAAGAGATTCAGATTTCCAAAAAGATGTTTGACAAGGTTTTACATCAGAAACTATTGAAGAATTGCACTGTAGCAGTGCTTTCTCAGACTGAAAGCTTGTTAGAGGAGAAGGAGCAAAGGGCAGTACTTAATGTCCACTTTTCACATGGAATCAGTTGTTGAGTCCTTCAGGAATGGGTTTCATTGCATGGAATGTGAATTTTTGTCCAGTCTGGCTCGAAGACAGACATGTTCCCAGGAAATGTTAATCTAAACTAGAAATAGAACTAGAGACAGAAAGAACAAAGCAAAACTACTTCAGCTTGAAAAACTGAAAGGCAAGTCCTGTTTGTTCTCGGTGGGAGCTGGCAATGGGAAGGGATGAAGGAAGCACTTCATTGTGCAGCAGAGCCATGATGAGGTTCTTAAGGTACAACTGAAAGGGCAGGGATTTGCAAGGCAGCTCGAGCCACCAGTGCAGTACCAGAGAGTTGCACGAACCCATCAAAGGCAGAACACTTTGGCAGGTGAAAACAACCAATGAACGCCCTGGACTTTCAATGTTAAGTGCTAAGCATCAGCTTCCCAAGGAAACAACGATCCAACACCTGCTTGAAGCCAGATATTTTTACATCTCCACTTCAGCTGCAGCAGGAGTTGCTCAGATAAGATTAAGCTAGACAGAGCTTGCAGGAGTCCTGTGCTTTATGCAGAGTATGACACGCCCGTCAAACCCCACATGACCTCTGTCTGCATGAATGCTTTTAACTTTCATTACCACTCCTTTTTCTCACGGGACCAACAGCATTAATGGATGGTACGGCCTCCAGAGCTTCAGAATCAAAAGTAGCTGGTGGTGGAACGTAGCCAGGGGTTGCTGAAAGAGCCAAAATGTAGAAATTGGGTTAATTCAGCTCCTGAATGACAAAATACAGGCAAAATACATATCTAGAGAAAGTACCACATGTTTCACAGCTCTGGTGAACGTCCCTCTGCTCTTATGCATTTAGGTCCAGTTAGCCTTATTGTATGTCTGCACTGCACTGGAATTACAGCTCTTTGCTCTCCTCCAGCAAGGGAGGGTGACAAGCACTCAGCTGTCCTTAGATATCTGTCCCTGTTGGTGACAGATCCCTGTTAAAGGGCTGGTTTAACAGGTCCAAGCTCTTTCTGTGCTGGCCCTGCAGTGCTCTCGGAGCAGCAGAAAGGTGTTGAGCCTGTACTTGAGTTCGGATGACGTTGGTCTGCTGGTTTACAAACACAGCTCTTAAGGGATAGCTTGTGTAAGGTAAATGTAACAAAGAATACGCTGTCACCTTACCAAAGGCCTTTTACATGTAAGAGGAAATACAAAGTAAAGAGGGAAGCCATAAACAAGAACAAACAGACACAAACCTGGTAGACAAGGAATAATGGAGACAATGTCAAAGACCGAAAGTCTCCAGTTTGTAACTGATGGGCCATTAAGAAACTCCAGACACGGCTTTGGGAATGGACACCTGGACTTTGTAACTGACAAGGAGGGAGGAAAAAGAGCAACTGAAGGATTTGGGATATTCTGATGGGGGGTGGGGGTAGAACTATGCAACTCAATGAAGGAATGTGCCAGGAAGAGGGGCTTGTTACAACCTGAATCCTGGAGAAACACACATTTCTTTAGGATAGAGTCTGGTTTACTCCAGTATCCATCATACTCAGGCAGATTCTGCCAAGTCTGCCTGGGAACAGCCAAAGAGGTGTCACTGAGAAGGGCAGTTTGGACTTGGACAAATTGAAAACAATAGCTGTCCACGCATGAACTCTTAGGCCACTGTAAAAACGCAGGATGTGTTACCAGATACTTCCTCCAGTGATGTTTAAGCCAATCCCTTTCACTTCGTATCTGGCACAGGCCCAGAACGTTCAGGTGTTTCATACTCACCTGCCAAGCATTTTCCCAGCACACTCTGCAGCTCCGTGATGTTCTGTAATCGAGTCAAAACCTTCCCCTTCATCTCAGCATCCTGTTGCTGGCAGAAGGCATTTACAACCTAGAGATACAAACCCAACTCCCTCACTTGTGAGGTTTGTACCCACTTTTACTTTTTCTTTTCTGAATAAAATCCTCAAGTCCCAAATAAGCACACAACACAGCACAAGTCACCCATGGGACCAAATCCAGACTGCATGAACAAAGCTCTTCAGAAGCCCATGAGAACATAGACATAATTGGTGCAGTTTACAAAAAGCAATAAAGCAACATCTACAGGTCTAATATTAACTGAAGAAAAGGAAGTAGCAGAATAGCAGGAATTCTGTGCTGCTTGTGGCTCAGGAAAGAGGCAGCCCTGGGAGAAGAGCAGGAACAGGGACTGGGGGTGTGGAGTTGCACCAACTCTGACATAGCTCATGCTATCAGAATAACCTCAGCAGGCAACATTCCCACTGACCATTGATGGTAGCAAATACATGGCCCAAATCTGCTTGAAGGCGCTGCATTTCAACCTTCTGTAAGCTCACAGAGGTGCAGAACAGAGCACACAATCACAACTGATTCTGCAAGGGACCTGTGGAAGCCTCTAGTCCAACACCCTGCTCAAAGCAACATTAACTACACAGGTTGCTTAGAGCCTTTTCTAGTGGAGCACTGAACATCTCCAAGAAAGGCACAACCTTTCTGTTAGGTAACAGAAGACCATAGCAAAAGACCACAACACGCCCTTCCCCCTGGTTTTCCCTCTCCAGGCTGAGCCATTTCTGCTCTCCCAGGCTCCCCTCACACACTATGTGCCTCTCATCAGCTTAGTGGCCTCTGCTAGACTCACCCCAGAGTGACAACAGGAGCCCCAGACTGGACACAGTGCTGCAGGCAGGGCCTCACACATGCCACGCAGAAGGCAATAATCAATGCCCTTGATCAGCTTGCAACTCCTTTTCCCTCCTGCATGGCAAGACCAGCCTTTTCTTCCTGATGCCCCCTTCATAGTTTAGTAATGTATTACCCCATAGTTTAGACATAGTTGGGACTTACATTATCCTCCCTGCAACAGCAAAACCAATTTTCATACATCAAAATGTGCCAGTGTACAGACTGCAGCTAAGTAGCAGGTGGAGAATTCACACCAGCAAGCCTCTGTCCAAGAAAGCAGAGTTGCTGCTAGCAGCAAGATAAAGGATAAGTGATAATGAAGTGAAGAACACAGAGATATCACCAGGATCTTGCTGGAGAAGGTTTCCAAGAGTCAAGACTCTTGTTCAACAGCAATTGCACCCCTGAAGCCAGGGTTAGTGTCTGCAAGTGCTACTTACACTACTGCCACCTCAGAACTCACTGCCACCCCAGAACCTGTAGACAAGGCTCTACTCACCTCACGAAACCAGTTGAGAGCATAGAACAGGAGTGAGCACAGAAATTCCCGTTCCTGCTTGGATAGAGAGTCCAACTTCCCTTCGACCTCCAGGTCAGTCAGGTACAGGGGGCAACCTGGGACAGAGCAGGAAAAACCATGTTGGATTGGGTTTGCTACCTATCCTTTGGTCTTTGCATGGACAAAGTTTCTTACCAAAGCCTGTGCCCATTCCAATGGCTCTGCTGGAGAAAGCCTCATGAGCCACTCCATCCCCAGACAAAGCACTTGTCTCCCTTGCCTCCCTTCCACTTTGCGGGCCATAGAGCATCTCAGCCTCCTTCAAACTGCACAACTCTTCCAGATCTGGGATAGGAACAGGTCAGACAGACTCGCTCTATAAAAGGTCCATTTCCCATACCTAATAAGGCATCGATCTCCTCCAGGCTTCCACTGTTTTGCTCTCCAGTGTAGAGCCTCAGCAATCGGAAACAAGGTGACAGACATATGGGTGACACTACCCTGGGGAAAAAAAAACCAAACAAATTGAATGGGCCCTGTGTTTTATATACCTCCGGAACGCCCATGACTTTTGTATTATGTCCTATGTCCTCTCCACGCCACCTTGCCTATGCCTAGTTTGCTTCTTGCAAGTCCCAGCAACACCGAGCAGAAATGCACCATACAGTTAACAAAAAAGCCCTACAAACTGGTGATCATGGGCTTGCTGAAAAAGCATGTAAGGACAGAAAAACTGCCGTAATAGGCAAAAAAAAGGGTCAGGTTTCTTTCTGGCAGAACGCAAAGTTGAATTATTCAGAAGGAACGATAAGAAATGGTGCAAAAGACAGCTGTGAGTAGTGGAGAAACCTTCTTGAATGTTTTGTAGCATGCCATTGCTCACATTGAGTGAGAAAAAATAATTGTTTTTCCGTAGATGCACATAAAGTAGCTATATTTAAGCGCAACTGAAATCTCAACAAAATCTTATAACAATGAATTATGCAGGATACGAAGGTGCCAGTGAAAAAAAGCACCTTTTATTATTTTTTAACTTTGATCCCCTACTGTTTGATGAGACGTTTTCATTTCTTACATGCTTCCTGTTTCATTCTCCCAAGACAAAGCCCATATTACTCAGTCTAATTTCTCTTCTGGCTGCACGTTTGCAGTTTTGCTCGGGAGCAGAGGCCTACATTGTACAACAGGAGTGAGAATGAATCGAGTACTGTTGATGCACACTAAGTCCTTGGTGACCCTTTACCTGAGAATCATTGCTCAAAATATTAGTTTTGCCACCTCAGAGCTGCCTATCCATCTCAAAATGGCATTCAATTCACCACGACACTAAAAAAAGAGCTACTGTTCTCATACCATGGGTGGGAAAGAAAGCAGATGCAGCGTGACTTACCCAAGATCACCTGAACAGCCTGAGCTAGAACAGACTGTCAGTTCCCAGCCAGCTGATGCCTTTAGACCTATCTGAATATTTCAAACAGCAAGAGAAGGAAAAGAGCACTGGAAAATGGTAAATTCTCTGACCAGCTCCTTCTCAGGCCCTCTACCAAGCAGGGCTAATAGCAGTGAAGCAATGAAAACAATTCCTTTACCCTTGCAGTCATCCCCCAGTTGAGTATCAAAGTACCTTTTACTTTGGTTACTCATTCCGTCAGTGACCCTGCCAAGCTCACTCTGCGACACCAGTGGTAAGAGGTTAATAGCAATTGCTCCCTGACTTTCCTCTTCATCCAGGTTATACAAGGACTTCACCGGGAACAAGAACGAACTGTAAGGAAAGACAGACAGGCTTTGTTGACAAGCTCAGTTCTCAGTGACAGAAACACTATGAATACTTAGCCTGTGATTAGCATACCCATCCACTGTGGGGGTGAGATCCACCACAAAGTCACTGGGGAAGTCCTCCACTAGACTCTTCCCAAATTCCTCCTATAAAGAAAGGTAAAAAAAAAAAACCAAAACACAAAAACCTGCTTAGCAAAGGGGCTCAGCAAAGAAAGCTTCCACAGCAGCAGTGGACAATACAGAAGATAAGGCCAAGGAAAGGTATCTTGGAATAGTCCCAGCAATGAAGGACTTGGAATAGTCCCAGTCTCCTTCCCTGCCTGGAAGGAGAGCCAAGGCCTGCCTTTAGAGATAAAGCCAGGAAACATTGCTAAGCACGCACAACCCATTTCTTCCCTGCTCTTTGGATATGGGTTTGTCTACAAGTTCTGCAGGGAGGCAGAGCAGCTGGTTGGAAGAGGAAAGCAGCCATGGGAAGTGCTCTATCTTAAGAGCCGACCGCCAAAATGAAATGGCTATAAAGTGCTGGCACACGTGTCCCTCACCTTGCATGTTTATATTGTTAGAAATAATCAAGGGAGAAGTAAAGTAATAGATGTGACAGAGTCTGGACAGACAATTAAAAGGCCCCCCCCCCAAAAAAATCTGCATAAAAGTTGTGAGAAGAACCTTAGCTTGCTTTGACATTTCAGTCTTGCAAGGAAAAAGGAGAAACCCTCCTTCCTTTGCCTTTCCTCCTTGGAGCACTCATCTGGACCTCAGGAGACTGGCATTGCTGGCCCCAGGCACAGTGCTGTTTAGAACGACTGCCAGCACTTCACAGCTCCCTGCTCACCTTCCCTTGTTCTAACTCGAAGTTCCTGTACTGTGTAACCAGCAGGTGCAAGGAACTCTGGTACCACAAAGAGCAATCAATTCCACAGCAGCCCTCAACGCTCTCCTGGGCCCCAAATGGCTTGTGACCCTCCTGGAAAGGACAGCACACATGCAAAGAGTCCCCAGCAAGAAGGAAGAGCTGTCCAGTGGCCTTCACAAACCTCTTCCTGTTACAATAAATACCATTTATTTCTTACCATAAGTGACTGTGACCTTTCCAAGTCCTTAGGCATCAGATAACCTTAATAGTCTGATTAGAAGCCAATTTCAATACTAAGTTTAGAGTTCTTTCAGATCCTACTTTTATCTATAACTCTTAAAAGTGTAGTCTGAAATGTCATTTAATTTCCTTCAAAAGGCTTCTCTTGTCATGTAAAAGTTCACCTAAAGGAAGCTGTTAAAGCAGGATGAAGAATCTGCCACAATCAAAACAAAGCTGAGAGCTGAAAGAGGATTTTGTATCTGATCAGTCTCTTACGGGACCTTTAGCCTGTCTAGAACAAAACAGGTGTTCTCAGACTGGAGCAAAATCCCCAAATCCTTTGTCCTGCCAATGCCTGAAAAACATCATGTTTCTGAAGAATTCATTGAAGCCATTAAGTTCAAACTACTCTGCAACGTACCAGGAGCTGCAAGTCCAAATTCCCCTTCTGCTTCTCAATCAAACTGGCAAGTTCATCATAGTATAGAGCCAAGACCTCTGGTGTTTGCTCACAGCAGAAGCTCACAAGGTCCAGCAGGGTTGAAAGCTGAAAGGAGAAAGAGCAGTCTGCAGAAATGAGGAAGGTAAATGGATCCAGCTCAAACTTCTACCTTGAATCCCTTTTACACTAGTCTACTCCGAGGCATATCCACAGCTTCATCTCTAGGGTAACAACCCTCGATGACCGCTCTTGCAAAGACAAAGTTTTAAGATGGAACATGAGTCTTTTAAGGTCCTGGCCCAGCTCCACCATGAAATAACATAAAAGAGTCAGCCCAGGGCTATGAGAAGCCCAGGCTCAGTAAAGCTAATTCCCAGACACAGGTACTACTTCAGTTAAGAACGCATTTCCAGTCAGACCTCCCTGCTTACCACATCCTCCCCCTCTCCCCCACCACCTTGTCCTTGGTACTCACCTGACCATCACGCTCACTGTGCAGCTGTGGTCTCTCCAATGAGCTACCATCTCCTTCGTTTCTGAAAGCAATAGGTAACTTTGCTTTTGTTGCACAACACTTAAGCCATGTTAAAACCCATCACACACAGCATCCTCTCTCCAGAAATTAGAGAATATACATTTCTCAAGAGCCAATAGACAGTTTTTCCCCATGCATCTGGGTCAGACTTGAGCAGGAAGGACTTCCTCTACAGGTCAAACAAACAGATTCCCTGGGGATTGACTTCTTTTTCTGACTCACAGAACACGCTCCACCTGCTGGGATCATCTGTGTGCACTTTACTCAGCAAACTCCCTGCCACTGAAGGTGCCTTGACACACTGATGACCCCACAGGCTCTTCTGAGTTTTTTTCCCCTGTAGTTGTTAATTTAGGGTTTTCTACATTTCCTCTTGAAACAAGTCTGTTAGCATACCCTGCTTAGTCCTGAGCCAGTGCCTTTCAATTAGCTACTCTGATGTCAGTGCTATGGGAGCAAGCGTAAGGAAGTCCACTGACCCCAGGCCCGGAGCTAAGAGAGGCTTTTGTCTTCATGTAATAAAGCGCAAAATCATTTTATTATTAAGAACTTCAAAAATCACTGAGCTAAATAAAGATTTGATTGGCGGTGGGAAGCACTATTTTTCAAGGCTTTAATCTTTGCCACCACTCCTATCAGGTGTTTGCCTGGTTTACGAATGCTGTTTATAAGTTATTTATATGGAATATCTACATATTTATATATATATAGTTATATATATATTGGAAATTGTCGTGCCAACACCCAGCACAGCAATAAAGATCTTTCTCCTTAATTCTCTCTTAGATTTCCCTGTATTCAAACATGGGGTGCATCAGGTTATTCAGCCTAGTGTCAGAAGCTGATCTACAGCCAGCCCACCACAGTATTCCATTTTTTTTCCAAGCCAAGGATGCTAGTCAAGGCATTCCTGAATTTTAACACGAAATTTGGGATGTCTTTGAGATGAGCAGTAGTGAACAGGTTGTAACACCACACACTGCTGTCTGCAGAGAAGAGTTTGACGTTCCTGGGTTTGACCGAGATGTGTATGAGCTCGAAGGCAACGCTCCCCCTTCGTTGTCCCACTCCTGGTTTGGTCTGAACTGAAAGCACGTTAAATTTATCTTTGCTACATTCTCTCTCACCTTTTTAGTGCCACGCTGCCTATCATGGTAACAGCACCAATAATCCCCATTTGTTTGTGGTTGGGAACTGTGCTGGAGAGCCATTTCCTGATCACCATGTGCATGTCATCCTAAAAAGAAAGACACAGTCTCACCACAGCAGCACTTGTGTGCATCACTCACAATTCTACCAGCTTCTTCACTTCATGTCAGCTCCGAAGGCTGCAGGGGGATTACAGCTTTGCAAAAGGAATGCACATTCTGCGGTTTCCTTTACTATGAAAATACCAGTCACAACTCTAGGTAAAGCTGCAAACAGCATTGGCTTGCTTTGACTTCACTTTAATGACTACACAGAACATGTAATTGGTCCAGGTTTAATCTATAATTAATAGAATAATATATTAAAAAATGGCAGATGGTCTCGGAGCCCTTCACACACAACGAGCAGCTACAGAGCTGCCCTCCAAAACACTGTCAAGTTCAGGCTGAGGGATGGGGCGGTTTTTGGAGCTGGTTTTGCTGTTACTGGTAGGTAACACCAGTTGGGAAGAAGAGAATTGGAAGCTGAAGGACATGCTGACATCAATCGCTGTTCACAGATGAGGCCACTCTTGGCAAAACACAACCTCTGGAAGTTAGCCTAGCAAAAAGGACCAAGGCACAGCCTGAACTCCTTTCTGTTGTGTCACTGCTTACCTGAATATAGCTTCCTTCCTGCCTCTGGCTGAACGCTAGCGTGCTCAGAATGGAGAAAAGCTTCCGGATCTGGCATGGATTCAGTTTCTGTGTGGAGTCTAAAATGGTCTGTAAAAGAGAAGCCACAAACTAGCCCAGATGTATGAAAAACCCCTTTCCATGTTCCCAATAATACACTAATTGTCAAACCAGGGGAGCCAACTAACTTCACCTTTTATGTACGTGCAAGAAAAAGCTGCATTCAAATTAAATAAATATAAATGCAGAACTATTGCTCTGGCCTCAATTATTACAGTTTGTCAGAGGCTGAATAGGAAAAAACAATCCGGCTACCATAAACATTTTGGGAGCACTCCCACCCCATTAGTGACAGCTTCTTATCACAGCTTCCATCACAGGTTTGGTCACATCACTCAAATTATCTGACAAAAGGAATATTTTCTGTTAATATTTCCATTACAAGCCCTGTAAGGGCCAAGCTGTTAATAATCTAGGGGTTGAATTTTCTGTGCTGGTTGGCATCCTCTGGATAGCTCTTCTTTCAGTGCTCAGTGAAAACCATCCAGCTGTTTCCCAGAGCCATGCTGGCTTTCCTACCATGGTACTTCCATTTTGCTGCCATTATTTTTCTCCTACTACTGGCCAACCTCAACCAGGATTTGGAGTGAGGCACTGAGTTTGACAGGATTAGATAACCACTTTTGCAACCCTCGAGAAAATTCACCCAGTTTTAAGATTAAAAAATAGCCGTTTGGGAAGATGATTTGTGCTAAGATCTGCACGTTCTCTCTGTGCTGGAGAGGCCCCAGCTCGGTGTCCAATATACCAGGCAGCTGCTGTACTACACTACAGCACAGGGCAGAGCTGTCACAGGTCACTGGCCAGGTCCCCACCACCTCTGAGGTGCAGGCCCAACACCCAACACCGCCAGGCCTGGAGGTGTGGCCAGATCAAAGCGTGTTTCATATACAAGCTTTGGTAATGCATCAAACATCGGCCCAGAGAAACCAAACTCTGTAGATCTGCCAGCACAAGAAGGTGCAAACAAGGTCAGGAGGAAGGTCAGCAGGCCTGCAGACTGCAGTGAGCAAGTACTCCCTGTTGCACTTCTAACAATGCACTCAGTTATGAGCAGAACTTTGAGGTTATTTCTTTCCAGGACTACTTTCAACCCTGATTCTGATCACATCCTCCTCTGCCAGGAGGCAAGTGAGTCCCATTTCTTCCTGTTACACACACTGAATGTGACAGATTGCATTGCAAATTCTTATGGCAGATCTTAATGCCTTTTTAGCATAGCTGAAGCAAGTAATTTAAATTCAACAATCAACCAGCTAAACAGCAAAAAGTATATCGCTTTCCCACAGCGTGTACTTAAAACTACCGAATCCACCGACACCAAGAAAGCATCACAAAGTCAAGAGGGTTTGGGGGGAATACCCACATCCATACTCTGCAAGGGCTCTGAAATTCAGGGTGTCCTTAAGCTGCAGACCACCATAGATGGGGGAGCGTTCAAGGACAGCATTGCTACATGCTTGCCTGGCTGTTCTGCTCTTCCCTCAATCTCCACTTTTGCTACTTTTGGAAGCAGGCAGCTGGGCAGAGCTGGCCCTGCTTGTCAGTCTGAGGAGCTAAGAACTCTTTTTTTTTTCCTCCTCATTGAGTACTTTTTTCTTTTAAATTTTAGAACACAAGTCATTTCCCATCCCTGCCAGGAGGTCTGGTTTAGGATTCAAATAATGGCTAAAGGATTGTCAGTCTTTCCATGTGGTAGAACAGGCAGTCCACAAAGTGGGCAGGTTTTTGCCAAGTATTTTAAATAGTTGATGTTGACAAAGACAGCATTTTCCTTCCATCATAGGTGTCATTCCATGCCTGAAATTTAAGCATTCTCCAGTTGCAGGGAAGAGTAAGTTTTTTTTTGTCTGTTTCCCGTCAAAAAAAAAATCATCCTACAGCCCTACCTTACAGCTCACACTTTCATAGCAGATACCTTTCATAGAATCATAGAATGCTTCAGGCTGGAAGGGACCTCCAGAGGTCATCTGGTCCAACCTCCCTACACAAGCAGGGACATCTACCTAGGTCAGGTTGCTCAGAGCCTCATCGAGCCTGACCTTGAATGACTCCAGGGATGGGGCCTCCACCACCTCTCCGGGCAGCCCATTTCCAGTGCTCTGTGACCCTCATGTTAAAGAACTTTGTTCTAAGATCCAACCTAAATCTCTCTTTTCCTAGCTTAAAACCATTACTCCTTGTCCTGTCACTACAAACCCCTGTGAACAGACCTTCCCCTGCCTTCCTGTAGGCCCTTCAGGTACTGGAAGGTCAGTATAAGGTCCCCCCGGAGCCTTCTCTTCTCCAGGCTGAACAGCCCCAACTCCCTCAGCCTTTCTTCACAGGAGAGATGCTCCATTCCCCTGATCATTCTGGTGGCTCTCCTCTGGACATGCTCCAAGACATCCACATCCTTCTTGTGCTGGGGGCTCCAGAACTGGACGCAATACTCCAGGGGAGGTCTCACCAGGGCAGAGTAGAGGGGCAGAATCACCTCTTGATCTGCTGGCCACAGTTCTCTTGCTGCAGCCCAGGATGGGATTGGCCTTCTGGGCTGCCTTTGCACACTGGTGGCTCATCTCCAGTTTTTCATCCACCAGCACCCCCAAGTCCCTCTCCACAGGGCTGCTCTCCAGTATGTCCTCTCCCAGCCTATACTGGTAATGCTGGTTGCCCCAGCCCAGGTGCAGGACCCTGCACTTGGCCTTGTTGAACCTCATAAGGTGTACTTTCACTGCTGACCACTGCATTTCTCAAGACATACAGCTTCACAGGTACGAGCTGTTCCAGTACCTCTAATTCTGAAAAGTACCGACCTATTCTGGATCTGAGGCAAAGTAGCGGAAGGGACCCGACACGCAGTGTGCCCCTAGCCATAGTCGTACCTTCAGGAAGGCGGCATAGCGCATCAGCAGGGATGTGTGCAGCGTCACCAAAGCCATCAGCACATCCAGAGAAATATCCAGTTCTGCCTCGTTTCCACTGCACACATGAGTCACCAAAGCAGACACAACCTCCTAAGGAAAGAGGCCCCAAAGAAACCATAGTGAAACGTCAACAGAAAAACATCTGCTCTGTTCTGCTCCTATAGAATATGTTGATCATCCTGACTCAATCAATAATATTTTGATATTCAACAATAATATTTTAAGTTCCTTCTCAGTTTGCTCTTTAAATCCTAATATCCACGATACTTTCTCCTTGAGCCTGAACTTTACAGAGCTCTAAACGCCCCTATGATTCCATAAAGCAGCTCTCCACGAAATCCTTCCTGCCTGCTTGCTAATGCTGCTGCAGCTTCTGCTCTTTGCCACTGACACATATGATTAAAATCTACCTTATTTTCTTTGGCACACAGAACAGTGCACCACACCCAGGAAGACATTGCCTCTAACTCAGCAGTTCCAGTGTCTTCACAACCTTTATCAACAGCAGTTCAAAACCGATTTTTGTTTCAAAAATATTTTTATGGCCTTACTTCAGTTGGTTTCTGGACAAGGAAGTCTCTCCACTCCCCTCCACTGTCTGAGGTTCCAGGTCCTTCCTGTGTCACTAACAGCTAACACAGCCATCCTCTTTTGAAATTCCTAACATCTCAAAGTATCACGAGACTCACTAGCTTGTTGCGAGCTGACATCGTATTCCTTCGTGTCTCGGGTTTTTCCCAGTTGCTTTTTTGTTTGTTACGTTTGTTGTAATACATAATATAGAGAAAAATACTGTGCCCCAAAAGCACAAATCATTCAAAAGCTTGTACAGAGCTGTCCTCAATCCTCAAATTTTCTGATGTCAGCACGTTTGCAGGAACTCCTACTCAGAGCCGAAAATCCAGTCTGTGATTATGTCAGAGTATGCAGCAGAAGTCCGGGTTGGTCAGAGCTCTGAGGGAAATCTGTGCCAACTTTTTCATCACCAGAAGTTATCCAAGGAAAGGAATAAGGTTCCAATACAACTATAACAAAGGCTTTTTAAAATAGAGGATGCTCAAAGTGACTAGGTAAGACAGAACAGGAATACAGATTTATGAACAAATCTCCTCCTGACTTCCTGGCTAGATCTCAGTCAACTTGTCTGCTTTCTGAGTTGCAGCAAACCCAGCACAACCCCCTCTGTTCCACAAGTATTTTCTGTTCTGTCACTTCTGAGGCCTCCCTGCTTGCTCCCTGCTCCTCCCAGCGGTTTCTGTGCTTGAGTCACTTGCTACCAGAGTGTTGCTGTGACAGTTCCCCATCTTCTGCTTGGCCTACTCTAGAGCACCGACCTCTCTCCAAAGGCTTCCAACTGCCTGAAATCCTCTTCCCCTAAAAGATCATGACATACAATCTGAAACAAAGTGCAACCCCTAGCAGAACAGATGCCATCCATCACACCATACCTGCTGGCAGTAAGAGTCAAAGGCCACAAAAGCCTGTTTGTACATGCAGCTGCCAAAGGAGACTACGGCTGGGTGTGCAGAGTGCAGAAACGCCTGAGCAAGTGCTAGGATTGAAGGGAAGAAGTCTTTGATAACCTGAAATACAGACATCATAAAAAAGGAGATTAAGGCTGCTTGTTTTCAACACACTCAGTTCTCTAAATAAAGCACGTGCTGCAGCTTATCCCAAAAGCTTTGTCCAGAGTAGTGGGTGCTCTCCTGCCTTCTTTAAACAGTCCTTTCTTGCACAAATGGGCAATAAGAGCAGACAAGGCACACAAGAAGGGGTTTCTCCAACCTTCTCCACACAAGGGATTTACAGATTGGTGAAGAAGGCAATCTGCAGAGCTCACAGCAGCACATCCCTTACGGGTGACACCAGGGAAGTGACACTACAGCAACGCACCACTAAATAAAAGCCCCAGGGTAGACACGCTCTTGGCCTTACTTTAACAGAAGGACTCCGCTACATCAAGATACTCAGAAAAATCTAAGTTTACTTTCAAAGTTAGCTTCATCGCACAGAGCACCTTTGAACATCTTATTCAGATATAAAACGGCCTAATTTATCTTAATTTATTCCAGAAGGAATTTAAACTAAAACTGAATTAAAGCCACTTATATTCAGAATGAAATGCGTCTATGTAAGGCATTATTCCAGTTTAACTAATTCATTTTAAATTCATAACTCGGTGTTTCTCATCTGTCCTCTACCTCCAGCAAGCAGCACTGTGTCAGTTTTCACTGATCTTTTCCGTTTTCTTGTACATTACAATACAAACATACATCCAATATATGTACACACAGTCAGACCCAGAAACCTTAACACTTGAACAACTGTGCGTATGAACGTATGAACTCCTAAAACCACTGTGGGAGACAACAGCACGTCTGGAACACACAGAAAAGATCTTGGGCTTAGACCACATCTCTTAGGCTGAGAGTACATAAGAGGAATAGGAAAAATAATGCAGCATAGGGTGAAATCATCCCCCGCCAAGATCTTTAAGAGACCAAGAGAAGAGGGAGTCCCAGAGCAGACTCAGCACTGACCAGTGAGTGATTCTGGAAGGCATTCTGCATCAGTTGTTCAGGTATGCAGCCCAGTCGAATTTTGCTCCTCAATACTTTCTCAGTCTGCTTCCTGTTCTTGGTGTTTGTAGAATGGATCAGCAGCAAAACGATCAGATCCAGAACCTTTTGGAGGAAATAACCACCGATCATTAAGCTGAAAAGACAGTAAACAGTCCAGACAACTACACACTTTGAAATAAAAAATGAGAAGAAAATCTAGAGCTCAAAAAAGCCCTGACAGGAACTATAGAAAAACTTCATCAGCCCAACAGGACAGAATTAAAGCAGGATAACTCTGTCCCTTGATATTCAGAAGGGATGAACTAAGAGATACAAAGAAAAAAGATAGCTGTTAGACTCGGAACTAGTCAAATACCAAAAGAACCACCCATACAACATCACTGGCAGTTTCTGCTCCAACTAGAAAAATCTCTTCAACTACAGCCACAAAGAAAACACCAGCAGAAGAAGACACTCCCCTAGACAAGCAGAGGTAGAGGTATTACCTTATGGTCTGATACAGAGGTGCAGTTCTCAATAGCCTAAGAGCAAAGAAACCAAGAAAGCTGTTATGCTACAACACGATATTATTATTTCAAAATCAAATTAAAAAAAGGCAGACAGCAAAAGAATACTGCTCACAGATTTCCCACCTCTCCCACAGAACAGCTATCAATGACAGCAAACTGGATCTCGGCCACACCAGAGAATCCAGAAGGCACTCAAGAGAACAGCACAGAAATTCAGCTTGAACAAGGATGTTCTCAAGTAACATCAGGCTTGAAAAAGGAACTAAGGTACTGAGCAACAAAAGGCTGAGAACAACAGTCTCATGCTTTACGCTGAAATGCAATTTAAAATTGAATTTAGCCCAATACCAGCCAATATTGATTACTTGCTAAGTAATTTTCATTTTCAAGCACCTTAAGGCTCCACACAGCTCAGCCTCAGTGTATGGCTATACTTTTCTGTATACAGGAAAAAAAAACAAGATTATTTTTTGCAAAACTCTCTTGTAAACACGTAGAACCAGGTTTATCCTGCATTTCAAGATCTGCAGAGTGGAGCCCATGTGGTCATCTTGCAAGTCCTGTGAAATCAGTAACCGAGGAAGGAAAGAGGCCCCTGAAAAAGCACTGCTAATTTGGAACACAGAATGAAAACTGTATCAGCGAAGCAAAGGGCTAACTAGTGTCTTTTGATACCACATGTGACTACAAGAAAGGCTCAGGCTCAGCCCCAGGAGTCCGACTGACTAAGGAAACAAGGACTGGAGCACCTTACCTTAATCCAAGCTTCAGAGACATCTTTCTGAAGTCTCACAGCTAACTTGATCACATCAAAAAGTAGCTTCACACAATTTTGGCTGCTGGTTACTTGGCTCATGGAAGAACTGTAAATGATCATAGAGGAGGAGACGCAGTCATTGAAAATACTGTAGTGAAAGGAAGAAGGCAGCCTAAGCAGTCATAGCAGTTACTTGCAGCGGCTGTTCTCTAGAGGGAATGCTCTGGCAAGGACAGGGAGTTTCAGAAAAGCAGAGGCTGCAGAACCAACCAAAGATATACTGGAGGGAATCAGATGAACTAGCAGCAGTGTTATTATACATGGAGTGCACACCCCCATGCAGACACGGATGCAGATGGCTCAAAAGGAACTACATGCATTGCAGGGGAAGTCAGCTGCGCCTGGACTGGCAAATGTGTCCTAGTGGAAAGGAATAATGATGTCGGCACCTTTACTTGAGATAAATTAGGCTCATGTATGTAACAGTGTGTGCCAGAAAGACTAGGTGAAGAACCTAAGTTCTCTTGTCTCATCTTACCCTTGGAGAACCATGTAAATCAGCTCAAGTACCTGGCCTGGACTTGGCTTTTAATCTTCTTCTGGGAACTCAGGATCTCCAGGGGCAGAACACATGAAGACAGATCCAAGCTCTTGCGAAGATCAGAAATCACCTGTAAAATACAAGTCCCAGCACAAATCACTGTGACATACGAGGAAGAAAAGGCTGAGGAAAAGAAAACACAATCTCACAGAACAACCTTAAAATTACAAATCAAAAGCCCATGTATTTGTAAAGACTTAAACATCTGACCGTGCTCAAACATTTTTTTTAATACTTAGAAAGTGAACCAGCCACACTTTGCTCTTCACTGTCATGCGGAAAGCAGAAGAGGATTTCCTAAGAGTTACTCCATGAAATTCCTGCCTACACCTGCTGTATGTTGTTGTGACCTGACGTTATCCTGCTTAGCAGTAGAGCAAGACATGACAGCCACAGGAATTCTGGGGCATGTGAATCTACCAGTTTAACTGCTGTCCAGTCGTAGTGGATCAGCACAAACTGAGTTGCATATTACACACGTGCTGTTTTCACAGTGGTCTCCCTCAAAGATTTGGGCAAATCACAATCCACATCTGGCTTAAGCTGAGGCTTTCTCCAACTACGAAAAAAAAGCGCGTTCAATAGTTCAGCAAGGCTGGATCCACAAAACACATTTGGTTAATTTAAAAAAATATTCTGAGCTTGTTTCCTTAGATAAACCAACTTCAAAAACTGAGAACGTTCACATCTTAGTGTGGGAGTCCGCAGCTGGTCTGAGGACTCAGGGATGGACCTTAACTTTGAGCAGATAATGATGTTTCCCTGAAAGAGCCTGGGAAGCCCTGAGGCTGAAGAGTCCCAGGGAGTGAAGGAGATAAGAGGCCTAAGGAGCAAATTCTACAGAGCAGCAACCTGGCAAGAAGTCAGTGGTCACAGCAAGAGGAACAAGAAGAGCACCAACCAATCAGCATGTGTAGGGAGAATGGACTGAGCTATCCTACAATAATGAGAGCTTGAAGAATATGAGCTACCAATGAGAAATTGTTGCTAGGTAAATGATGTGCACAATGTAACCAATAGCGGAATAGCTTGTACTGCGTGCTGTGCCAAAGAGATTATAAAAGAGCGATGTTTTACTAAATAAACGGCTTTCACTTGATCACATTGATCATGGCGTGATTGACCCGAGCTCCTGCATCTTAGAATGAAACAGTCCTCCAGCAGGAGAGCCACCCTTGCAGGGATGTTTCCAAAACATGATTTGTAACAGCACTCCAGTGGAGAAAAGAAGAGAATTACCAAGTTGCAGTCACAGGTCTGTTGGATATTTCTGGAATTGAAAACCCTTAGAAGGTCTGTACAATGCAAACTTCTTGGATAAAATTCAAAGGCTTAAAGTTGTCACCTAACCACAATTTTTCAGTCTAAGGGTTTAAATCAAGACAAATTTGACTGCTTTCAGTTCTTTAAGATGTTTACACACACAAATAACTCTAAGAACAAATGAGAAAAATTTCCATATAGCCAGCAGAAAGGAGGAGGTTTCAATTCTCGTGCCGAAAGCAGAGCTAAATCCATGTCAAAGGACAGGTACAGTTTCTACCTCAATCAGTGCCAACACTAAAAAAATTTACCTGAAATCATTAAAGCATATGCCTCTGTGCACGCAGCAACTGTGCGCTATTAAAACACGCACTGGATTAGACAACTGGCTGGTCTTTAGTACAGAGAAAACACTGTACCTCTACTGCGTCTGCTGCCTTGACGTGCTGGAGGATGAATTTTACAACAACAGGCAGATCTTCCAGTTTTACAGACGGCACAACGCTCATGGCAGACTGCCGCACCTGAGGAGAAAGCAACGCTGGCTCAGCCGCGGGACCACGGCTCGCAGAAACAGGGTCATGTTAGTGGGAAGGAATCTGCAGGTTAATAGTCCAGCTCAGAGCAGGAAGCTTGTCAGAACTAGATCAGATGGCCTTGGCTTTGCTAACTGAGTCTTGAGAATACCCAAGAATGGAGAAAACCCTCCAACCTTGCCATCTTTTTGGTAATTTATGTCAGCTGCAAACCCTAACCCATTTTTCCAAATGCCTGACCTGAATCTCCCAGGCTGTAATTCGTGGCCAGTGCTCCTTAATGCACTTGGCACTGCTGAGGAGAGTTTGGCTCCACCATTTATTTAACTGGTTTGCAAAAGGGAAAAGCATGAAAATGTATAGCCTGCTACATAGCACAGGCCTCTGGGGACTATGTAAAATAATATTTAATGCACTCAAATTCATTTTATTCTATCCATAAGACGCCTAACTGCAAGAAGTGCACCAATCCAGCATGCCCAGAAGACCCAAGGCACAAAATCTTGTCTCCTTTATCATTATCCTGCAGAGAAAACTATGAGAGGATTTAATGGCCAGTTTGCCTTTTCTCACTGTACCTCAAAAAAAGAAATAGTGACAATACGCAGGTTTAAGATGGGCAGTAAACATTCACTGCTGCCAGACAAAGTGCTTTTGCAGTTGCTAAGAGGGCTGTGTTTGAAATTTCTGAATGCATATTGCAACAGCCAGAAAACTTCTCCCTGCTCCTCACCGAACCCCTCATGCACGTTTCCAAAATGGTTTTGGTTTCTCTGACTCTTACCTAATTTCAGCTAGCTCACGACCTTTGAAGGCCTATAGGAGTCAGGTTTAGCAAAATACTTTGCATGACCAAACAGCTCTAGGTCTTGCGTGGCTAAGCAGGGGCTAGCTTCTGCTCAGCTGCTCAGTAAAAGCCCTTACCTCAGCCAGAAGTCCGGCGTCGAGATCTAGATGAGAAAGGGCATCCAGGATTGGAACTGTTAGCCGTCTGCCCTGTTTTAGTAAACAGCTGAAACACACAGAAAAGAAAACAAATGACCCTCTTAATAGAGCCACGAACAGATCTTCAGCAAATCGTATCATTCCGGTATTTTCTGTGGCCGCTGAAAAAAAAAAATAATAATCTCTGACACGGACAACATATGGCACTGGCATTATGCAACACTTGTTCCCTAAGTTACTGCTCCTCTCTGAACATGCTGAACTGTGATTCTGGGGCTGATGATTAGAAGCAGATACGAAGAATCTGGTTTTTTTGTATCTTGTAAAACCAGGGAGCATGGACAAGGGCCTGGTACAAGCCTCAAGCAAGAATCTGAAAATTGGAAGGTCCTGAATTCACCACAAACAGAAAAAAAAATAGTGAGATTGCTGGTATATGATTAACCACACATCACTTGGGCCTGATGCCTTCCAGCCTCAATTCTGTCCCATGGATGTGCCATCAGCAAAGCTTAACTGAGATTGCTACCAAAGCCAGGGACTGACTCCGTCTCACGTGTCACGGTATTTGCTCTAAAATACGTAATGAAAGGCACAATGGGCCCAACCAGACACCTGTTTAATCCAGTGCCCTCTTCCCAGCACTGGTCAATAGGGAACAAACAAACACACACAAATAAATGAAGAAGTATTTACTAAACGCTTCCTATATGAAGCTGTGCCGGACCCAGCCTCATGGACTTTCCTTTACCAGAATTCATCTACAGAAACTTAGATGGCAGCCAAGAATGATTAAACTTTCTCAAGCAAGATCTACTTGAATTGTGTTAGTTGAAAAGCACATCATTTTCAGCTTCCTGGTAATTCTATTTATGCACCATAATTCCTTCCAACAAGCGACAAGTACTTTTCCACATAAGAAATGGGTAGAGGCTATTAAGAACATAAAAATAAATATGCCTTGCTGATACTGCTTAGATTATCAGCCTTGAAAAAATACAGGTAGAGAAAACAGAGGAGCATAAAGTTATCATTAGCATTAAAAAGGTCATTGTGTGGGGCCTGTTTCTCTAGGAACTGAGAGGGTAAATGAGAGTGGAAACAGAAAGCTGCAATTACTTTTGAGAGGGTAGAAGAACAGATTGCACCCCTTGCAGGTGTTTCATCTTGTGAAAAGATAGTTAGCACAGGCATGGAAGTGATCTGTGTAATGATAAGAATCAGAAATACTGATACTGATGTATATAGTTAAATATAGACTAAGACTACTGAAAAAAAAGTGTCCAATGAATATGCTATTAAAAAAAAAAGGACAGGTGTAAGGGCTGGCTTCAGGCAGCGCTCTCTGGGAAGACAGCTCCTGCTATTAGGTCCCCCTGCTCTTCAGGTCAGTATATACGCTTGAGAAACATATATAAAATAGCCAGAAAGTTCTGCTTTGTGCACACATTTATTGTGTTGTGGAGTTTTTTAATTACCAAAACCAATGTTGACCACAGCAGACTGCAAGCCAAACCAAAAGCTGTCTATAGTAATATCCAAGTGACTGATCACAGGCTGATCCAGCAAAAGTTATGAGTACTCAACTGGATTCTACCTGTGCTGGGCACAGGTAGTCAAGAGTTCAATCATTTTGTAGATAAAAGCACCTCATGAGCATTTAGACCTCTCTTTAAGAGCACTACAGCACGAATGAGATGTCCTAGGCCAGTGCTAGCTGTCCCTGGACGTTACCACTAACAGAAACGGCTTCTTGTCCTACTGCTGCCATCAGTCCTGCCGTACCTGCATTAACCCACAATGTTCTTTTCTACCAAGTGCAGGGATGAAAACAAACAAAACAACCCACAAAAGAAAACTCCAGTCAACAGAATCATCTGTACCTGAGCTCTCTGGCAACCTCACTTTGCTGGGAATCCTCCAGGATCTCAGGTAAGCTGGTGATAATATCATGCTGGATTGGTACCGGAGACACATTAATCATCTGCATTAACTTCTTGACAAGATCCTGCGGACAAGAGGAGCACTTGTAAAACACACGAGGCTCACCTGGGCAAGGGGTTCATCAGCATGTCAACCTTGGAGTCCTGGCGGACAAGAAGTTCTCCATGGGACAGCAATGTACCCTTGTGGCCAAGAAAGCCAATGGTCTCCTGGGG
Organism: Eurystomus gularis; assembly: GCA_013400335.1. Lineage (NCBI taxonomy): Eukaryota > Metazoa > Chordata > Aves > Coraciiformes > Coraciidae > Eurystomus > Eurystomus gularis. The sequence continues at coordinate 195,805 of VZZY01004325.1, forward strand.
TGCATTAAGAAGAGTGTGTCCATCAGATCAAGGGAGGTCCTCCTCCCCCTCTACTCTGCCCTGGTGAGACCTCACCCGCAGTACTGCGTTCAGTTCTGGGCTCCCCAGTTCAAGAGGGACAGAGACCTACTGGAGAGAGTCCAACAGAGGCTACGAGGATGAGGAGGGGAGTGGAACACCTGCCTTGTGAGGAAAGGTTGAAGAGACCTGGGGCTTTTTAGTCTGGAGAAGAGAAGACTGAGAGGGGATCTAATTAATGTGTATCAATAGATGAGGGCTGGGTGTCAAGAAGAAAGGGACAACCTCTTTTCACTTGTGCCGTGCAATAGGACAAGGGGCAATGGATGCAAGCGAGAGCACAGGAAGTTCCACCTCAACATGAGGAGGAACTTCTTTCCTGGGAGGGTTCCAGAGCACTGGAACAGGCTCCCCAGAGAGGTTGTGGAGTCTCCTTCTCTGGAGACTTTCAAGCCCCGTCTGGATGCGTTCCTGTGTAACCTGCCCTAGATTCTCTGGTCCTGCTTGGCAGGGGGGTTGGACTCAATCATCTCCAGAGGTCCCTTCCAACCCCTCACATTCTATGATTCTATGATTCTATGATTCTGTGTGGGGTCACTCAGGAAGTCATTTGTCTGGATTTATGCCAACCATCCCTTAACTCATTGTCTTATTGGAGTGGTGAATCATAGCGTAGACTTTTACGGAAAGCAGCATTTTACAGGTAGGATACAACTATCTTGGTGAGCAAAGGAAACTGGGAAACCCAACAGCAAGCTTCTCAGTGCTTCGTATGACTTCTTGATTCAGTTGATTACAGGACTCTCTAGTAAGAGCCCTCCAGTACAAAGTACCCCAGAAACTCACTGACTTAGGGAAAGACGGAAAGAAACTACCAAAGCAGGAACAGAGAATTCATCCCCAGATGCTTGCAAGTATCCAATATCTCTTGTTAAAATGAAACAAAAGGGGATTGTAACTTCCTGCTAGCAACAGCTTTAAAATGAGGCACCCATGTGAATACATACTAACAGGTACAAATTTATTAAAAAAGAGACTCAGAGCAAAGGACAAAGAAAAATAGTAAAAGGGAATGTTTAAAAACCACTGAATGTGATAAAAATAAAACAGAAAATTAAATATCTCCTTCAGCACGTGAATATGAAAACAACATCTGTTCTCATTAGCATAATAACTGATCTCATCCTCTCATGAGAGGCATTCCAAGGATGGCTGGAAAAAACATACATGTGATTGCAGCCTCAGTACCTACCTGGCTGTCAAGAAGCCTGTCAAGCCATTTAAACTGATTGATAATGAGCCGGGGAAAATTTGTTCCAAAGGTGCCCACACTAGAGGAAGGGAAAGTGAAACACAGGTTAGTCAGACCTACAGACAGACTCAAAAGCTTTGCTGCTGGTCAGCAAGACCATGAGATGCAATTCAATTCAAGCAACTACAAAATCGTATTAGGAAAGTATCATTAACACGCCTGCAGATTTTGGCACTGTCTAGGAAGAACCCCACCTCCTGCTCGCTACGCAGGCAAAGCAGGGACACAGCCAGCCTGTTTCAGTACGCCAATAACAACAGCGTGCTAAGGCATGGCACAAAAATCCACGTGTACAATGTGACCCTGCTTCAGATCTCCTGTGCTACCACAGGCCAAGACTCCTTTGAGCCCAGTATCCCCATCCCCACTTCTCTTACAGTTTGATAAAAGGCAAGTGTAACAACATCTATTTTTAAGACTTACTAATGGGTTCACAGCACAATTAACAGCTTATTTTTACATCCAAGATCCTTTAGAATTCTTGGGTGAAAACAATTCAGAACCTTGTGACTGTGTTAAACCGCCCTCTAACAAGATTTCAGTCTGAGACAATTTCTCAGCTTCTGTGCAGCATTTGTACCCTGCTCAGTGCTCAGCACTGAAACAAATCTTGTATCAGGGACAGCCTCAGCTTCTTTCTAGTCCTTGACCTGCTCCACTAACTCTGCAACGAGCATCTGGGGGCACCAGAAAAGTAGCTCAAGCATTCAAGTCTTGCCTATGTTGCACCTCAAGATCTCTCACTCCGTGTTCTACATTCAGAAAAACAACAGATACTTTTTCTGTTTTCCTTGTTTGAACACAATCTGCATTTTTAAAAGGAAGTCTGTTTGCATCTGGCAGGCTTCCAAAACTCTGCCAGCCACCTTCATCTTCTTTTAAATAATGGGACACCCTATAGTCCCTCTACTGAAATACTTCCAAAGCTTGTACCAGTAGCTACAAAAAGTGTGAGGAATCATGCGGTACGTCTGCATTTCAGCTTCTGTAAATCTGCCTGCTGCTTTATTCAACCACACGTTTAAAGGCACGGTACCTCACAGATAATTCTACGCATGAAGAAAATACACACGTGCAAACATCCATCAGGTAAATCCGAAGTAACAAAGTGAAACAGCTGGTGATTGTCCAGAAGAAATTTCTTTTCAAGCCAGAAAGAAGACAGTCTATACTCACACGTCAAAAAAGAATTCAGGGATCTTTTCCAACAGCAGCGTTATGACAGCGGGCTAGAAGAAAGGCAAAAAGACAGTGTTAGGATGATGATCTATTGCCTGTGCTGTTGCATTGCCACTAAAACCGATCTTTGACAAGAGATGAAATATGCACAGGGAATAAAAGATTCAAAAGGACAAATAACAATATTTCCTGTAGAAGAAACCTCTTGGCTAACACTGGAAAGGAGGCATACAGCCTGCAAGCTGAAACCCACAGATCTGAGAGCTATAAACTGTTCACAAAATCTAACAGAAGCAGAGCACACGGGCAGGTTGTACAACTCCTCTGAGCCAAACAAAGCTCCCTTTCTCAGACCCAGCTGAGCTGCTTTGCACCACACAGGAATCTAATGCAGCAACTTCACGCAAGTTTGAAAACAGTGCCCGCAGCCATTCACTTTGCAGGTCTAATTCCTCCCCACTTTAATCCTGGCCCCAACACAATTCTAAAAATTTATTTAAGAGAAGAGCTTTAAAACATTTTCATTATAAGAGGATGTAAATGCACAGCTGCTCTCAGGTTTCCAATGCCTTGGTGAGATACTTTTAACCTTCAACTCCATATACCCCTTGATGCAACTTGGTCTTGCCAGCAGGTTGCTCAGCATCCTGCCCATTTTTAAACACCTCCAAGATTCAAATTTGTCCAGTAATGGAGTTTCCATCACCTCTCTAACCTACCTGTTCTAGCACTTAAGGAAAAAATTCTCCACAGCAGAAGTGGTCATATCCTATCAGAATTCCTCATGGTTGACCTGAGCTGTCATCTCTCATCCTGCCCCTGTTCACCTCTGAGAAGAGTCTTGGCTGTTTTGTCTACACCATGCAACTAGACATCTGAAGATCACAAAACCTCCCTTAATCTTCTGTTCTTAAGACTGAACAAACCCAGTTCCCTGCCTCTTCTCGTATGCCACATGCTGTAGGCCCTGAGCATCTTTGTGTCCCTAAAGAAACAAGGAATTGGACACTATTCCAGATGCAGCCTCATCTCCCTCACAGCCAGTTCTATTAATCTTCTAGTTAGGTAAGCAAAAGGATCCCTAAATAATTCAACAGCACAGTAAAGAGCAAACTAAGGTGCCCATACCTGTAAGATCTTAATTCCAAGAAGCAGTTTAATGAGGCTTTCACAATATGAGTGCACCAGAGTCCTGCAAGATGAAAAGATTCCACTATGGTTGTAATAAAAACATGTTAGAACAGGCTGTACCTCTTCCCATTACTGCTTTTTGCTGGTTTTTGTTTTTTAAACCACTTCCGATAACATGTGGTAATGTATGGTAACCAGAGACATACAGAGAAAAATGTAAAACTATTTTAGCTCTGAACAAGCTACTCTACAAGACTAGCGTGAGTTGGAAATGAAAGAGTCTATGGTTAAGCTGTATCTCCTGGAAAAACTGTCAAAAAACAGTTGGCCTTCACCAGCCTTGTGAAATTCCACCTCCCAAGTATTTGGTTCTTGCCATAAAATGCCATGGAGCCCAACACATGACACGGGCAACTAGTAAATTGTGTGGCTTACCACTTTAAGAGCAGTGAGTTTATAGAGCAACATATCACACCAACCACTTCTGCGCAAGAAACAAGTCTTGTGCATCAGATGGAGCTATTGCCTTTGCCTCCGCTCTGCTCAGTGTTACGCGGCATTTAGCTAGAGACTGGCTCTGGCTGAAGGGGAAGACAAAAAACACTTTCTCTGACCTCGACCCCTCAGTCCGTACGGGAGTGCACGGCAAGAGGCAGTTCTTGAACTGGCTTCTGTCCTTGATGTGCGATTCCAAGCCGCTGATGAACTGCTTCACAACCTGCAAAGCAGAGGAGAGTTCTTCACTTCCTGAAAAGATGTCCTGATCAACTGCTCTCTTTTAGGATGCTGTGGGTGAGCAGGTGATGAGAACGGGAAAGGTCTAGCCAGGGAACTGCAGACAGACAGAAATGGTGATGGTAGGAAAGCTGGATAATAAATGAACTCTAATCTAAACCATTTCCAAAAGGAAACACTAGTTGTTCTACAAAGTAACTCTAAATCAGCAGTCTCACATTTTACTTTGATGTAAAAGGGATTTGCCTTTCTTCCTATTCAGCCGAGACAGAAACATTTAATGTTACAAGAACTGCATCCCCAAAATATATGGGGGATTCCAATCTCTGACTTCAGGACTTTTACACTGAGCTTGCTGACTGGAGGGGAGCCCCACGCTGGGGGTTTTAATGCTGCCAGCTCCCAAGCAACACAAAACCAAACACAGCTTCCGCTAGAAAGTCAGGCAAATTATTTTTCTGCCTTTGTCTATTGAACAATATTGCCAATTAATTAATGTGACAGGACAAGACAGTGGAAGTGCGGCGATTTTGCTTGGAACGATGCAAAACCACACTTGGAGCGTGCGCACCAAGGCTGGTTTATTAACAGAGGCACATGTTAGCCATCTCTATGTCTGACTATTCAAACATAACAGCTGAGAAGAGACAGATACAGCAGAAAGACAATGGGACCAAAAGGCTGGTACAGCAACACTGAGAGAATTAGAGAGTCCAGACCACAGCAATCCAATATAAGCTACCGTGTTGCATGTTTGTATGGGACTAGCAGGGACAGGCAGCTGCCTTCGTGTCTTCTGTTACACAGCAAACAGCTTTAAAGCTGGCTCCTGCCAAAGCATAGTCCATTACTTACGCCTGGGTAAGTAGGGTGCTTCTCCAGGGCCAGGCAGAGCTTCTTCTGGAAAGCCATTTGATCCACAGCTAATGAGAAAGTTTTAAAAGAATATAAAGAACCAGACACATTTGATATGTACAACACCATAACAGCTACACGAAGTATAAGCTCTCAAGCCCATCCACCAATACATCTGCATTTGCTCTACTGAGAAGTCCAGTTAGCAAAGGCCTGAGTAGTAGCACCACTTGTGCTTTCTCCAGTCTGGGCTGGGAGTAGCCAATAGCATCAAAAAGGCTTCATATATAAACTCCCGAGGGCCTTGTCTGAGCTGAAAGGCAACACAACATATTTGTTTTCGTTTTAGAGCTCCTGCCTCTGTACCTCAAAACTATAATCACAAATGCAGCCTGATTTTTCTCCATATACCTCAAATAATCTTTCAGAAGTCTTTTGACTTAGGATGTACACACCCGAAAAGCTGGTATAATGAGCTTAGGTGATGCACTGAATTCAGCAGGAACTGTGCAATTCAAGAGGTATACAACAAGTAAGAGGCCAGACGAAGGTCTGCTTGAACTCGGAACAAGCTGGCTCAAGCTTTTTTTGCTCTGCCAGTAAAATGTGTTGTTACATTCTACCAGTCATCTTTGCCGGTTTCCGATACACGCAGAGAGAGCAAGCATTGAACTTGTACCTATTTCGTTCTGTCCTTCCCCAGCTTTCAGTATAATTCCTGATGTTCTAAGGAGGTCTTCAAAGACTCCCTCATTCTGCACTCCACCATGGGCAGAGGCCTTTTCTAGATCAGAAATCCGTGACTTCTTCGGTTCTGAGAAAACAAGACACGCTACAGCAAATATATTCTGCAATAAAAGCAGCAAGAATCCTTCATATAAACAACTAATTCAAAATTAACCTTCTAGTAAGAAATTAGAGAACAGGAATACCCTTATGGGACCAGACCAGACCGTGCTGCTCTCTGACCGCGGCCATTAGCCACCTCAGATGCCAAAGCACGGTTCCTGTAACACAGCTACCCCTGAGCATGGCACCAGAAAGGAACATCCCTTACTCTCCCCTTTTTGTAATCCATAACCAAAAACAGTTAAGATACACCTTCAGTGGCTCACTCCTGTGGGAGATGTACCTGCTAACATATTATCAGCAATGCTAGAGCATATATTTTACTCTGGCCTGAAAAGCACAGATTTACTGTACATTCCCCCACCAGACTGCCTCTTAGGTCATCTGCTAAAGCAAAAAATAATTACCTTCTCGCTAGCCTCGTAGGGAGATTGTTTTGGTTTGATTTACAGATAGCAGTTTTGATCACATGCAATTAATCTGCAGACTCTGAAGGCAGTAAAGCTCAAGATGATAAACACTGAGCAAAGGCATGAGAACAGGAGTGAGAAATGATACAGCACTGCTTTTAGCATTGCTGTTTTATCATGAGTTTTTTTAAAAGCGTTTAAAAATCCACAGCGTCGTGAACAGTTAGCATTATCAGAACTGCCACTTTGGCCTTCTCCCTGCCTGGGACCCACCGCCGCTACCAACAGGTCTCCATTTCCCCAGATTATACCGGAGGACCTACTCGGCAAGTCTGTCTTGCAGATCTCTCCAGGAGCATCATTTTTGGACAATTTCCTTTTTGAAACCATGGTAAGAAGCTTTTGTTGTTGCCTATAAAAATGCAGGAAAAAGACAATTGAGCAAAGGAGACATGACTTTAATTCAGGGGTTTTTTTAAGGAAATCTAGAACGTATTAGTGAATAGTGAAGGGAAATGCTCCAGAATTGAAATAGCTCAAAGGCAGATTGCCTGGTTAACCAGTATCACACGTTCTTCTGCTGTTCAGGCTGAGATTTTAGAGCTTGTCATATTCAAACAGCATAATACTTCACTTTTTCTAAAAGCTAAGCTCTAGCTTAGCTCTAGCTAAGCTCTAGCTTAGATCTCTCAGGACGTGCTAGGCAAATTAAATGACAAGTTAAACCAAGCAGCTAAGAAGTCTTGGATGGTATCCACTAACCTCAACTTGTGATCCTGTCCCCGTACCCAGACAAAGCTACAAAGGATTAGCAATTTAGTATTCACAAGCCCAGTCATGTTGGCCAGCCCTGCTTCTAACGCAGCACACCCGCAAAAAGTTATGTCAGCACAAACCTCCCTGACTTGTCTGCTTTTGGTGGGTAGCAGCGATTAGAACAATAACAGTCTTAGCTCGCCCTTAAAATTTACACAATAAAAATGCTTGATCATCTCATGCTCAATCTCAAGTGTTTGGCTGAGGCTACTAAAGTGAGTAACATAAAATATCAAAATGGGACAACAACAAAAGAAGAGTGAGGAGCGCTTAGCAGCTCTTCTGGCCTCGAAGTGCAGAGGGCCAGGCCAGAGAAGAGCGCTCACTCCTGGCTAGTCCTCGCTTTATTACATCTACTCCCCAACGCGCGGCAATTTCCGTGGCAGCCAACTTACCTCACCTGAAGGCCCGTGGGGCAGTGTGGGCTACGTAAAAGCTTGACCACCCTCAGCTTGGCTCCGTGAGCTCCCTCAGCCAGGAGGGCCCAGCGGGCTCGCAGGCCAGGCTGTCACCTCCGCGGGCAGCCCACGTTTAAAGCCGGTTTTACGCTGCTAGGAACAAAGACGCGCCCCAAGGCGGCTCCGAGAGGCCGTCCCCCTGCACGGCGGCCCCGGAGGCACCCCAGGGCGGGCCGGCCCGCCTGTGGCCGGCGCTCGGTCCTCTGCCGAAGGCC
>VZZY01004325.1:204223-249693 GCA_013400335.1 Eurystomus gularis
CTCCCGCCCGCCGGCCGCTGCGCAGGCCCGCTCCCGCCTGCGGCCCTGCCGCTAACCGGACCTGTCTCTTTTCCAGCCAAGTCCTAATTCGGAGCCGAGTCCTTCGGGAAAACGGCAAATACATTCCGAAGCAGGTAGGGAGCTGCGTGAACGGCTTTACGCGTTGCGGAGAGGGTAACTCTGTAAGGAGCACAGACCGAGAAGGTGTGCTAGCGGAGGGCCGTGGTTAGAGGTGCTCTCGGGTATCGGCAGCTGCTGCACAAGGGCCCGGCGGGGTCAGACAGTCTGGCTGGATCCTCCCCAGCCCGGAGTAGCGTCTAGAAGTGCGGTCGGTAGCAGACAGTTGGGAAGACAGGACCACTGCAGGCATGCCTTCTCTGACATTCATGCTGGCTTCCACTATTTGGTGTTTTAACTGCACACTAAAATGAAGTCTGCGCCCAAACCGTCGTGTTCAATATCTGCCAGTAAACGCAGAAGGATTTAATAAGAGCTTGGCATAACGAGGGAGTCGTATAATGTTTGCTGAACTAAAAATCAGTTGCTCGTATTGGCTCAGCTGCTGCCAAATATGTATATTGTGAAATCTGGAAGTCAAATTTGGGGAGAAGGAAAATGACAGATACGCTGATATCACTACTGAGCCGGCAGGCACTTTGCACAAAGTGCTAAAAGCTCTGTAATCAATGTGGATTCTAATTCAGAGAATTCTTCGAATTACTTTAAGAATTTCAGAAAGCCAGAGAGCTGGTACTCTGGGTCCAGGGAAACAGAAAAGTGAGGTGCTTTAAGAGTGCACGGGCAGTGAAGTACCTCTGCAAGAAGGGCTGTGTTACAAAAGAGCTCATAAGATGTCAGTGTGTCTGAGCAAGAAATAATGCTTCTGTCCTTTCATTTCTCATGGTGTTGGCATTGGCTCTTTCTGTTTCCAGTCTTTCCTGACCCGGAAGTATTTTTTTAATAACCCAGAAGATGGATTTTTTAAGAAAACGAAAAGAAAGGTAGTGCCTCCTTCACCAATGACAGGTATGTTAAGGTGCCATAAATACAGCCAGGCAGCAAAACCATAATGTTCTGCCAAAGTAGGAAGGTGAATCAACTGCACAGAGAGCTCAGTGACTGTGAGGGATGGGGTGGGACTGTGCAGCTGGGTATTGGGAAGGGGGGCAGAGCAAGATCCCTCTGGTAGCAACGCGTTGCACCACTTCATTTTGCTTAACTTCAGCCTCCAGCTTCCTGCAGGGTCTCATGAGACTGTGACCACCTCGGTGTTGCCAGAAATGGGAAGTCCTGCTCTCACTCGGGTCCTTTTGTCAGTTCTTTGCACTAGCTCCTGCAGGATCTTCTCTTAAGTAACTTAACGTGACCAAAGACCTCAGCAGCAAATTAGCTGGATAGTTCATTGTCCCTTTTCTAGCTACATCAGCTTGCAGAGCAGTCAGGCACCTTCAGCAGTCTGGAGGAAGGGATGGGCTCAACCACAGACAGAGCAGCTGGGGCCGGACACAGCAGAGAGCACAACGCCCTTCCAGCGGCAGCAGCCACCACCACAGTCTGCTCATCTCATTTTCCATATTTTGTACCAGCGGAAAAGATACGGGATAGAGAGCGGGATAGGACTGTTGTCCCTCGTTCAGTTTCTTAATTAAAATAGCTGATGTTGGTGAAGTAATGTCTTGTTTCCCTCTACTGTAATATACTGCTGCTTTACATCAAGTCTGTGCTCTGCAGATCCTACCATGCTGACAGATATGATGAAAGGGAATGTAACCAACGTTCTGCCTATGATCCTCATCGGTGGTTGGATCAACATGACATTTTCAGGGTTTGTGACAAGTAAGTGTGTGGAATAACGCAGCCTGTGGCTCTGGCTGTGTTTCTGATGATCATCTGGAGGGGCTGGGCTGCAGCAGAGCTTCACTCCTCTACCTGAGAGTCCACTGCCAGCAGCGTAAATCTGGCCTGTGGCACTGCCACTGCTCGCTCCAGGAACTGCATGGATTGCCTTGTCCTATAGGAAAGGAGGGAGCGTTGTTTTCAGAGTAGTGACCACAGTCACAAAGAAAATAGCTCATGTATTTGGGAACAATACAAAATAATGGCAAAAAGAGTATTTAAGTTTATTAAAACTGCCTAGACTTTAAGTTGATCCAGTGGATTTTCCTCTGAACCTGTCCAGGGAGTTGGTTCCTGTGTAATGCAGAGTGTACACATCAAAAATACTTCCTTAAATTCAGAGTTCTGTTTTCTTTTTTTCTTACTGTTTGTTATAACTGTTTCCTTAACAAAAGACATTCCCCTTCACAGTCACTGAAACAATACCTGTGAGGGCTTGGTTATCTGGTTAAGTTTCAAAAAGTCTTTTCATATTAGAAGTAGAACTACAGCTTTATCAAAGGTACACGTTATGTGACAGATTTAACAAACACTACGTACTCGCTTTGCCATTATGTAGGGTCACTTTGTGAAACGAGGCTTTTCTTTTTCATCCTCCAGCAAAGGTCCCGTTTCCTCTGACGCTGCGGTTTAAACCAATGTTGCAGCAGGGAATTGAGCTGCTCACTCTAGACGCATCCTGGTAAGCCTGTGTCCTCAGCCAGCAAGGCTGAATAGTCACTTGGAAAACTCTGAATGTGTTAATAACCCTTGAACGCTCTGGGCGTGCTTCTGAAATGAGATCACAAGCCAGCTTTGAACGGAAATCAACCGTGCTTGTTCTGATTTATCAGGGTGAGCTCTGCTTCCTGGTACTTCTTGAATGTGTTTGGACTCAGAAGCATTTATACTCTCATCCTGGGCCAAGATAATGGTAAGATGCTGTCGGTTCTGTGGAAGAGCTGCCTTCTCCTTCCATGGGATGACTTCTGAGGGAGCGTGGGGAAGGATTTCTAAAGTTCCAGCCAAAAAGTTCTCAAAAGCCTGTTTTACTTCTGTGAGGTTACTCTCCACCGGCCAGGTTTTACATCACCTGCAGCAAGTACCCAGCTCTTCTGCTAATGGCTCCTAAAGCTCCCCAACAATTAACCTGTGTTTCCCTTCCCATCACGCTGACCTGCAGAAATTTTGCTCCCAGGCTTGCTTTTATTCCTAGTAAGGATCGGTTTTAAGGAAAGCTGCAGATTTTTTTTTCATGCTAGATGTGGGGCAGGACAGATACTGTTTCTGGGGGTACTGGGAACACAGAAGACTTATTTGCCTCAGTTCATCTGCGTATTTTATGTCGGTTTAGCTAAGACAGAGCGTGGGAGCAGGAGGACTTGGGAGAACGCTTTCTGGCCTGTGAGCTTCTGCAGCTTTCTAGTCTCTAGCCAGAAATCGGCCCGGTGGCACTGTGCTCCAAGACATGACACAAGCAAAACCCACCCTCTCGTTTCTCTTGTAGCTGCAGATCAGTCAAGAGTGATGCAGGAACAAATGACGGGGGCAGCAATGGCCATGCCAGCAGACACTAATAAAGCATTTAAGGTACCGTTCTCCCACCTGCGCTCCTGTTTGCTGCAAGCTTCGAGGTGGAAGCTACGTGTAACTTGGCCTCTCCCTGTGCCAAGTAAGGGAATTGCTCTGGATTCCCATTCCTACATTTAGAGCTGACAACCGATGAAGGGTGTGTAAGTTGCTCTGGGTCTGGCAGAGCCCCGACACCCTCAAGGAAAGTTGCTTTGTTGGTCATTCCCAGTACAAAAGCTGAATTCACGTGGCATCTCCTGCTTTTGCAGGGGAAGACTTTTTTTCTTTCCCTTGAAATCTACTTCCAAACCAGAAGCTTGTTCCCAAAAAGTTGTGTTAATGGTGCAGCTGAGCACAAGTCCAGCAGGCACACAATGGAACCTGGGTAAGAAAATAAAGTGAATTAACTCAATGGAAAAAAAAAAAAATCTCTCAGGACTTGACTGCGTTGTGAAGGCTGGGTTTTTAACAGACCTTGGGTTTTATTGCAGTTTTTAAGGTAAGCTCAGCTTTACATAGTTCTTGTCCAACTAATACTGCGTTGCTTTCCTGTCTCTACTTGTCATGAACGCAGACGGAATGGGAAGCTTTGGAACTGACTGATCATCAGTGGGCCTTAGAAGATGTAGAAGAGGAGCTCATGGCAAAGGACCTCCATTTTGAAGGCATGTTTAAGGAAGAACTTCAGACCTCCATCTTCTGAATCTGAAAACATGCTTTTGTCTCTTCTTGTAAAAGTAACTTCATCAGAAATCTGTCACTTAAACCTATATAATGTATTTTAGCAAGGCTGAGAATAAAAGAAAACCACCATGTTCAGAACTGCAGTTCCCTGACTTTGATTTGAGCCTCAGGACCAACTCCATTTTATTTGAGCATATATTGCTGTGAAACGCACGCTGCAGACCTAAAGTTTCTAGTTTTAGAAAGAGCAAAGAGCAAGCTTGCTTGAGTTAAGGAACTTAAAACCTCCTGAGCCTGAAGAAATACAAGTAGCCCATTTCTGGTTTTATCCTTTTAAAAAAGCACACAGCTTGTTCTTCGCTGTGGAGCATTGAAAACAACTCATGTTAGCAACCCAAAACTGACTCAGGGACCAAGTCAGAAGCGGTGTGGGGATTCAGTTTTGGAAGGCGGTGCTTGCCCTTCCTCTTTAGACTCTTCTTCCTGTTTGTTATAAACGTTCGTGACCATGAAGCCAATTTAGGTCGGTGATGAGGTGTGTTTACTCGCGATGGGGAACGAGCAAGCAGCGCTGGCTGCGCGGGGAGTCTCCGCTCCACCAACACGCACACCTTTGAGGTACGAACTGGGGTTATTTCTACTAGCTGTCTACTACATACTCACGAGCCTTCCTGGTATGATGCGAAGCAGTTTCCCGAATTGGTGCCACGTCGCCGTGGTGTTGTCCACGCTTGCGCAAGTCAAGAACGGGGTCTTCAGCCGCCCCTGGTAGTCGTTCGGGATGAAGGCAGCAGTCTTCCTCAGTTTCTCTTATCAGTGAATTCTTCATATACGCGTGTGTAGTAAAGCTGGGTTACACAATATAAGTTGGTGGCCTGTTTCTAAATCTTATTTGGTAACACTCTAAACCGTTGCCTTAACCACAATATCCTGTTATTGACACGAATCATTCGTTTCTCTCTCACATGTTAAAATAATTGGAGTTTGGAGCTTTCTCAGGAAAAAAAAAAGCGAGAGGGAGATCCTCACCACTTGCCCCCAGTTAGCGCAGGGCAGCTCACCTCCCTCTCCTGTCCCAGCCCGTGCCAAGGCTCCGAGTCCCACCTGCCACCTTCTGCCCTGGTAAGCCTGCTGGTGGACATACCAGTGGTCACGGGGGCAGCTTCTGACCCCCTTTGCTGCTTCCGTTCCTGGGCAGAGCAGCTCCTCAGAGGTCTCTGGGCAGTGGCAAGCCCGAGATGGCCTTTCTATGCAGAGGCAGCAAACACACAGACTTATTTCCCCGTTAACTTGATCCACCCTGAGTCCACGTACGAGCACCTCAGACTGCCCCCAGAGCCCTCCTGCCTGCCACACCTACAGCAAGATGGACACCCAGCAACACCTCAGCACCTCCACATCTGAAAGCTGCCGTGTGGTTTTCCCTTCTTGCCATGATGGGTTTCATGCCACACTTTGGAGGTCAGCATTTCACGGAAAAGCTCAGCACCTGCTCTTCTACACATGAAGGCTCTAATGCTCTGAGGGTCCAGGTAAGTTCAAGCTCCTCTGCTATCACACTGTAATCACAACATCAAGACTTCAAACCTTCTTACTGGGGCTTCACAGCCCACCTTGACCTGCGAGATTCTGACAGGCCCCCAGATTCCCTGCACACACACCAGTGCTAAACGCTCCCAAGCCTGTTGCCTTTGGGCTTCAGCTTTTCCAGCCTGCTGTCACGCTCAGGTTGCCCTGAGGAGCAAATCACGGTGACTGCGGGACACCCATTTCAGTGGTACAACCATGAGTAGCCCTGATACTTGGGGAGAAAATGGACAGAAGGAACACCAGGACCCCTGCCTGAGATCCACAGAGGAAGAGGAACGATGAGGAAGCTGTAGCTGAGTCTTCCTAGTACCACAGCACCAGGTATCAGCAAGCCAGCACCACAGGGGAGAAAAGGCAAGGCTGGAGTGAGCAGCGCAGGCAGCGGCCTTTCTCCCAGAACCCCGCTGGCAGAGCAGGAGGGGTTGGCTCTGCAGAACCCGCCCTGCCCCAGCTGAGCACGCTCTGGAGCGCCAGGCAGCCCCACACCAGCCACGTACCAAAAAGCTGAAAAATACAACAAAACCCAGTTTCAGTGCAAACCACTCTTTAATTTTCCTCTTTGTACAATAGAGCCAGCCACTTACAAAGTGCTCGTCTAAAAAACAGCTCTGGTATTACAGCGCGCACGCACCAGCCGAGAGCCCGTCAGCTCAGAGGCAGAGAAAGTGAGAGCTGGGCCACTTTTTCTGCAGTACAGCCGAGTCTGTTCCACATCGGGGGTTTAGCCCCACTGATGCGTCCCTCAGTGTCAGCACAGGAGGAGAGAAAAGGCTATTTCAGATTGACTTTTTTTAAAAAAAGGTATTTTACTCCCCCCCTCCCTTTCCTCCCTTTCTCATCTTGGAATGCCCTTGTGATTTTCTGTCATGGTAAAACGAACAAAAAAACGCTGATCAGAGTAATTCAGTGCAGTGCTACAGCTTAAAAATTGCCCTCAGTAACAAGGAGAAAAAAAAAATACAATATTAAGAGTTGTAAAAAACACAAACAACCCCAAACCCAGAAGAGCAGAAGCAATTAAGCAATTCTGATCTCAACATTTGTACTTCAATGCTTCAAAAGCAGAACTCTGCAGAAGAGGGGAACGCCAGTGTGCAAGCTGGAGGCTGCCCCCCCTCCTCCCCATCGCTTTCCCGTGCCACAGCCGAGGGGCCCCGCGGTGCTGCCCGCCCTTCCCTCTGCTCAGAGCAGAAGACAGCGAGAAGCTGGCTGGGCTTCTGCTCGACCGGAAGAGCAGAGGTGCAGGGACGGGCACACAACAATGCCCCACGCCCAGAGCTGTGGAAAGGGAGCTGAGCCAGCACATCTGGAGTTAAAAGGATGACTGCTGGGACCATCGGAAGAGATTACGGCTGCAAGCTGTGCATTTCGGGGGTAAAAAAGCGAGGCAGCAGCCTGTCTTAGCCTTTTGCTCTGCCAACGCACTTGGCTCCAAGAAGGAAAAACTCTCCTGTTTGGTTCATTGCCTTGATCCAGATCTTTCCCTAAAAAAACACAGACTAGGGCTCTAGCTTTTTCCCATGGAAGATCAGTTCTCCACGGAGGACTGACCTTTTCTAGTGCTTACAGGAGCCCTCATTCAAGAAGGGAGCTGGACTTGAGTCCTGCAACTAACAGACAGTGAAGGACAGAGGGAAGAGTGTTTGCTGGTTGGAGCACAACTATCAAAGAGTGACTTCAGACAGGACTATCACACCTACAGCCTCACAGAAGATGGTGGGTGGTGGGTCTAAAGGGCAGCACTCCAGGGAGGAGGAGAAAGGCTGAAAGAAATCCAAGAAAACAGAAGTTGCAAGAGAAAAGGCTGAAAATTCACACAATTCATTGCACTGGGCTGTCATCCTTCCAGATGACAGCTCTGGGGGGACAGTGCTGAGCTTTGCCGGAGAAAAAGCTCCGAAGAGTCACAGAAATGAGCAAAAAAGGATAAAAATGCCACCCCTGCACAAACCAGAGAAGAACTGCTGGAGGCAGGAAAGTGCTTACAGCACAGCCTGGAAGCAATGGGCGTGGGAGGTGGATGGAGAGGACAAGAAATCGCCAACCTTACGGATGGTGTTTTCTCTGCAGAAGAACAGAGCCAGGGCAGCTGTGTCCTGCATCACTGCATGGGTCAGCCTGCACACAGGCCACACCACAGGCGGGTATGATTCACTCCAGAGAATCCTGTGCTACGGGATTCAGCGTTCACATGCAACAGGCTCAGTCAGAACTGCCTGAAAGAGCCCCGGATGCACCAGTGAAAGGACACAAGAAAGAGAACCATGGGCTGCTCAGCAAGGGGACCAAGGTGCAATGGCAGAGACTGCAGCAGACAGGCCAGATGTACGAGGATTTGAACTGAGCTTCCAGAAAGGGTGCAGCAAGCCTCCGTGACACAGTCAGGGCCAACAGCAACACCAGACAGTTGGCAGGAAGCCCCCCATGCTGATTCATAGAATCATACCCACCAGACTCCTCCGTGGGCCCCTGCAAGGCTCAGCTGTGACACAGCCTCCGGCCTGGGCTGTGCTCTCCCGACCCCAGCTACAACCCCCAGCCCCAGCTCAGCCCCGACCCCTGCCTCCAGCCACACAGCTCAGCCAGCTTTTAGAAAGAACTTTATTGAAGCTCCAATATATATTATTTTTGGCCTCTAAATACCAAAGGGTCAGCACCTATTCCTGGCTCTCCAGTGCTATTCTGCAACCCCCCCCCAGCACTGAATCTTTCAGGGCTAGATTTTCTGCTTGACTCCTATAGAAGGAAGAAAAAATTTCAGATGCCTCAGGCATGGCTTTAGCAGCGCAACCGCTAACATGGTGGCCAAGTGCTGGGGGTGGTGCTTAGTTGGTATCCATGCCGTCGCACTCTTCCTGGGGAGGACATGGGGCAGTATGTTCCTCACTGTTTCGGCGCTGATAAAACAGCACATATGCAGCTTTTGTCTACCAAACAAAGAAGAAAACCATCTGAAACAATCCACACAGCTTGGCTGGAAATTTACTGCCCAAAGCACAGAACCACACTTTCAACACAAATTCAGTGAGCCCCAGGCCAAATACTCACCACTATTTGGTCTTCCGAAGCCACCGATACGCTGCTGTCATCGAAGTAGTACCACTTGTTATTCACTTTGTTCTTTGCGTAGGCAGTGTCTGTCAGAAGAAACGGCAGCTCAGCACTCCGGGGATGACTGGTGGGTAACACCACGCCAGCCGTGCTGCACTAGCAATGCTCAGGACTCAAACTGAGCGCACACAGGAGGCCAGAAGCTAGCTTTGATGCTAACTACCCCAAACCTTGTTCACCAACACGCACATCATCTTCCAGGACATGCTAGCTGGTCCATCGAGTCTAGAACCCTGTTCCACATACCAGACTTACCTCTGACAGCTGAGATAGAGGGAAAAGAAACTTAGGGGAAAAATTGTAGTGTTTTCTTCACCCCCCTTGAGCTTTCCCAGATGCACAGTTTACAACTCTGCATTTCCACATTTTTCACATGAAAGAACTGACAGCTTACACTGGAAGACTCCCTAGCTCTCTCCAGTGAGAGGCTCCTTTCCGCAATTTCATCTTCAGTACTGAAAAAATCTTGACTCTCCTCACAAATAAGGGAACACCACCACACGTTCTAATCACTACCAACCAAGGTCCCACAGGCATCAGTCAGAACTCAGCTGCAAACTACACCAACTGGCTGGCTGCCCTGCAAATCCTAACAGGAAGGACATTACCTTTCAACATGATATTCACCCGCATGCAGAACATGGGTAGGTTTTGCGTTAGACACCCTTGGTGAGGCCACTGCAGGTCTCCAGCGTACAGAGCCCTCCCATGACCCCCTTGCCTGTATTTCCTTATTTCCAACAAAGGACACCAAAGCAGTTACTCACAGTGGCCTACTCCCATGGCTCCGTAGTGATTGGAAACTGCAATGAGGTCATACACGTACGAGCCTGCTCTTGGGTCGCAGACAAACTCGGACATGTTTAAACCCCTGGAAGGAAACCCAAAAGTCTCAGTACCCCAGTAACCAGCAACTGCTCAGAAGTGATGCATGACACCAGGGAAGCACTGCACTCTGCTGCTCAACAGCCAGATGTTACCAGTGTGAAGACCAGACCTGTCACCCTCCCACACAAGGCGGGCCCAGGCAAACACATCAAGTGCTGCCAAAAGGTTTAGAGGGAGGTGCTGAGTAAAAGACAGTTCAGAGTGTCCTTGTGTAGGCATGAAAAGCGAGATAAGAGTCCTAAGGAACACACTTCATCCTGTGGCAAGATGCTGACACGCAGAAGCGTGAGGCAGGATTTCACCTTGCCCTTGTGCAATCCTCAGTACAAGTGCAGCTCTGCCCAACACATGGGCTAAACGCTCCCTAGAACTTCTCTTGGTTCAGCAAAGTCACATGGTCTTAATCTAATTTCAGAAGAAACAGTACCTGATAGTAACTAGTGTTCTTCGAGATGCAGAACTGATTGATGTTAACAAACAACAACAAAAAACCCCCACACCACAACTAACCAACACAAGCCCACCGTCCTGCAGTTCAAACCCAGAAGACAGAGCTGTTCCCATTACAGCTTTAATGACAACCCCCCAACAGTAACATCAGAAGCAGATTTTTCTTGACCAGCTTCATCAAGCTCTTCCTAGCTTGAGGGAAGAATCCTACCTGATAGGGAATTCCACCACAGTGTCAAGTTTATCCCTCCAGTATCTGCTGTATGAGAAGCGTTTTAAATGCACTACCAAAATCTTGGGCAAAGACCACAAGTCAAACTTCTTTGTGGCCTGTTGATGTTTCTTACAGTTAGGGCAGTACCTAAGGAAGGAGAAACAAACCAGGAAATTAATGACTATGTTGAAAGAGAAGCTTCTGGCCTTCCATTGAAAGATGCCTCCATGGGGCAGCCCAGCCCCTGCCTTCTAGAGAGCCCTGTGGCTGGGGAACACACAGGTGAACGCGCTTCCTCAGGGCTTTCCCAACTGCAACTTGCTTTCACTTTATTGGCAAAATGTCCCACGGCAAGTGCCTTAACTGAACATTGCACAAAGATTAATTTTTCTTTTGTAAGTATAAAAAAAAAAAGGGGGGGTTTAAACACCCTATTACTTCTTTATTCTCTCTTGAGGCAGCTCAAACAGGTAACAGTTGCAAACATCTATAGCAAGTAATTGGAAATTACTAATAAACAATCACCTACTACACTTCAGGTTATTTTCTTGCACATCTACAAAACAGCCCCCAAAGGTCTTCTGCATACACAGCAACCACACTTTGGTCACTCAGGAGCTGCTGTAGCCAGCCCCTCTGGACCAGGATTTTTGGTAGAGTTAGGACTGAGTTAGGTCAGGACTGGTTCAAGCTTGAAATGATACAGGATTTAAACCTTAAGGCAGCCACACGCTTTCACTCTTTATTACCGCAACTCCTTCCTCTCAGCACTGTCTGAAGACAGATGTATGTATGGGGAATTAAAAGCTACATGCCCACTGCCACTTTTTTTTTTAATAAAGGCAGGAAACAAAGACTTTATTAACTCACGTCTGCAGCCTATTGAGGCAATGACTTAACACAGAACTGACAGACTTCTCAAAGATGAAGACAAAAGGACAGAGCTCGGAAATTAGCAGAATCCCATGACAAATAGTGTGAAGTCAAATAGCTGTGGCCTTTTACGATAAACATGGCAGGCAGACAGAGGCTCTTACCACGGGTCATGTTCACCAAGCGTTTCCATAGTGGTGAAGAGCTCTATGCAGTCTCTGAGGGCTACCACAGCCTTCTTCTTCTGTGGTTGTAACACACTTCCATGTTTTTCAAATGCCTAGTGAAAGAGATGCACATGTTATCCAATTCCATGTAGTCTTTAATCCTTGACATCACAAACAGGACCACGCTTACCTCCACCACGCTGTCTATTCCTGCCCTCCCCGTCCCCACCTACACAATCATCTCAAGCTTCCAGCCACTCCATTCTTGTGTTACGAACAGTCCAAACGAGAAAATATATTATGTTCTTAGCTCAAAGTTGGCAGGTTTGGTGGTTTTTTGCAAAAGAGTAACGGGTTATTCTGTTACAGAACACAATCTAGCAAGACTCTCACAAAGAATACTGAGCTTTCTACTGGGCTCTGTGAACGTGGTTTCAGGTTTCCTCTGGTTTTGGGGCATTTGGTTTCCTTGTTGAATGGGCTATTAATGAGACTACCTAGCTTTGGAATCAAAACATCTGCTTTTCAGAACACAGTGGAAACAGATCAGCAATTACAGATCTCATGCTGGTGACTCAAGTTTTTATGAAGGGAGCTACACCTACATTTCACCATCGACTGTAATCTTTTAAGTACCTTGCAAGTTTACATACAGATTATTTACGAAAAGAGCATATTACAACCTGTGCCTCCTGTTCATCATAAAGTAGCCTCCGTGTATCAGAGTCCCAGTCAATAGCAAGTGCAGAAAAAGCTACAAGAAAGAAGAAATATTTATCACAAGGTGTAAGGAGAGCAAAGAAGGGAAAAAAAAATAGCAAGATACTAATTACCATTCAGTTTTAAGATTTTTCCTTCTACGATGGAGTTTATCTCAGAGGTCCCAGAAGAATTCACAAGGCTAAAAGTAAAATACTGCTTCTTGCAAGGCTGCAGGTCTCTTGCTGACTCGATCTGCATACAACCCTCAGAGTGGCAGGGATCAGCTTCTGCCAGCTTTTCCTTGCCTTCCTCTCCACCGTCCTGATGCTCCATCTCTTCAACGTCACCTGGCAAAATTTAAAACAAGCACAATATCGAAGAGCGTCAGCGAAAGTTTAAACTGACACCTCACTCAGCTGTTTGCATGAGCCTGTTATGACACACTCCCATTACTCAGAAAATAAAAGACACGCAGAAAAAGAAATCTGTGCTTGCTAACCACTACAGCTGAAGTTACATTTTATTTCCTTTAGCAGGTGCCAGGCCATGTGCCGGGGTTTACTGTCTTTGTCAGAGGGTGCTCTGTTCACAGTAGATTAACGATCACACCTTCAAGTGGCACACCCTAACAAACATCCCAAGAGAGAATCGGCAAGGCTGCAGTTGAGTGTCTTTACGGAAGGGAGTATCTAAGTTTCCAGGAAAGTTATTTCCATTCTTTAGGAAAAATAGGGAGATTTTTTCCTCATTTTAGATTTCCCCTTTCACTTGTTCCACTTGTTACTCTCACAACATGCATTTGCCAACAGTATTAAAAGCTTCCTTGTAAGCACCTAAGCCAAGAACAAGACCGTGTGATTCGAGGTCCATGAACAGAAAATACCATTTCCACTGTACTTCTCCAGGACTTGTCATTGTGACTCACCAGGCCAGTTTTCAACACCATAGGGCATATTAGGAAAGGAGTTGCCCCTGGGAGAAGGCACCTGAACACCCAGCAGGGAAGCAAGGACTTCCCTAACATTGGTCAGGATGAGTGCACACCACACCTTGTTCTCCTGCTACTGCTTACACACATCTGATCTCCCCTGGGAGGAAAATGGCCTACAAGAATTCTCACCGTACCAAGCACAAGTCCTACACAACAGCATGGTTTAACCATTGTGAAAAAATAATCTCCTAGAGCTTAAGCCAAATACACGTGGCACAAACCAAACGCTAATAAAAAGCTTTAAGCGCTGAAAAGCTTCCAGCTGATTCTGAAAGGACTTTACCTTCAACCATACCATTGGAGCCATTGCAGGTTCCTTTGTCTGAGCAGGGTGGAGAGTATTCTTCCACCAAAGGGAGTTTCACATAGCGGCTAAAGAGAGGGAATATGTTTATCACACACTCATACCAAAGCTGTACATAAGAACAGCACCCCTCTATCATCCCATCATCAGTTCTTGCTGTCCAAACCCCTCAGCAAACCAGAACCCATCCTGCACAGCACTATTTACAGGCCAAGAGTTCTCAGTACAAGTCAACAACAATTCACTAAGTCTCTGTTCTCACTGCTTGTCCCAAGTTTTACTGGAAGTAGATGGAGGAGGTAAAAGTAAATTACAGTGGCCCCATCTGACAGCGCTGAAAAAGTGGCCTGAGTTCTGCTGCTGACCTGCGTGGCAAGACCAAGCAGATAGCCTCCCCTGTGACCACCACCAGCATCATCTCACAGCCTGATTTTACAGAGCCCCAAAAAACAGGACCTTGAAGTGTCCCTGGGGCCCCCAGACACTAATGCAATGCAAACACTGGTTTATATCCCCCACAGAAATGAAGACAAATTGTTCCCATTAACCAGGATGCACTAGTCCTATTGCAGTGTCATTGAAATGACCACTAGAACTTTGCAGAGGATTCAAAGGTACAGACGTGACTTACCTGATCTGCTCCAAAACCACACTGTACAAGTGACCCACAGTGAGCTTGTGTTTCGGCACAGATATTAACAGTGGCTGACCAAAGAGTACGGTCCCTGGAGTATTGCTGGATTGCCTCATTGTCTTTTCCCGAAAGTAAACAGAGAGAGTAACGTACTCCGAGCCATCCTCACTCGGCTTGCAAACTTCATACCTGTTCAAAAGACAGGCGTTTCCACAGGTTATTTCCACTGCCAAGAAGCACAGCAGGTAGAATCAAGATGAACTCAGTCCAACAAGTCTCTCCACTAGGTCCTCCTGAGAAGGACAGAAAGGGTTGTACTCTGTCTCCGTGCTACAGCGCATTTTCCTGAACACTTCCCACGGCTCCCAACGGCCCAGGACGCATACCTACCGCCTGCCCTCTGCCTTGATTCCTAGTTCACGTCCCTAGTGCCACTCACCTCTCGAGACATTACCCTGACAACTACACGTCGCTTCAACCAGATCAGGGCATCTGTGAGGAATACTAAATGCTCTTTGAAATCCCTCAGACAGTATTTGCTCCCTCTGGAGAAAGAAACCCTGTTGATACCTCAGGTCTTGCATTTTCCCAGCCTCTCATACAGTTAATGGTCTGAGCTCACATCACTGAGCAGCCAACATTTCAGAAAATCAAGAGTTTGGAAACATCTGCTTCACAGAAAAATCCATGGACAGTAAACACACGAGAAAAACATTCTGGAAGAAAACAAACAGCAACAGCTCTGGAGAACAGTGAGGAGACTGAAACACAGCTTTGCTACTGGGTGAAACAGCAGATGAGGTATTTGCAGATGTCAGAGTCCAACACTATCACATTTTTTGCATCAGGACTATGCATAACAAAAGATCGATTTTCAGGAATGCCAAGTCACACTGCTCTTTAATTTGCCGAGCCACCTGTCCCAGACTCACCTTAAAAAACTGAAAGAGAAAGAAAGATCTCATTAATGATGTCACTACACATAGCCAAGACCACAATCACATACCTGAATGTACCAACTCTTGACAGCTGTCTTAGGCAAGCCACTTCCCTTCTCCCAAGAGTCAAGAAACAGTTTTTCATTCCTATGTTCAAAATGCCCTTGTAGAGCAGGGAGGAGAGCTGTAGCTCTTCTCTATCCTACTTAAATCAAAAGGGATTGCAGCTTGAGGCCTACACTGATTCAGTAGAGCACAGAAGAAAAATATCCTTCCAGAAAGCCCCATCCCAGCCCACCCAGAGCATGAGAGATCAGAGTCAGCATAAGCCAACAAATGGCTGTTGAGGTTGTCTAGGCTGTCAATGCTATTCAGCTGGGCACCAGCACTGGATACAGCTCACACCTTCTAAAGTTTCCTGAGAAATAGCACCGCAAAGAGGCAAATTATATCACTTAGCACTGCTTAAATAATAAAGGACCATACTCAGTCTCAGAATATAATCTACAATTAACTCCAGGTCCTTTGAGACCCTTCAGATGGACTCCTATGAACAGATCAGTACACAACATGCAGACATTCCTCGACATTCCTGTGACTGCCTCTCACACCACCTACACTGTGCTCTGCAAGCAGCAATTCATGCACTTATACTCCACCCTCATGCACCTGAACAAAGCCCTGCCCCTGTGACGGAACAGATGGGACAGGAAGAAAAAGCTGAGGATTGCCCACACGTTGGTATCATCCCTCACAAACAGCCAGTGTGCTGTACCCCTACAACACTCTGCAAAAGCATCTCACACACTTCTCACTGAAACCACATGGTTGCTTACTCAAGTGCCCCTCTACCCACTCCACCTCAGACAGCTTTTTCATACTAGTATTAGAGACAGACACACCAGAATCGGGATCTGTCATTCTCTGAATCTCTTGAGCAACAGCCATCCCTTCTAAAAAGAAGAAATCCACATAAGATAAAATACCTTACCTATAGTTTAATGAAAGCCATAGAGATCATATTGGGAATTACCGGACAATGCACTGTAATTCTGACAACTTAATTGAAATAAGAGAACAAAGATGATGCTACACCAGCCAACACAACATGCTTTTAGACATCAGAGTCATTAGCTCAGCTGCTACCACGCTGCTGGTTATTGGCTGTTTGCCTTTGCAATTCATGACAACTCTGAAAAGCATCTGAGAACTGCTAAGCAATAGCAGTTTTCATTAGACTAGTTTTTGACCAGTCTTCACTGCATTCGGAAGGCAATGGGAAGGTCTGTGGCTGTAATTCAGAAAGGAGGCGGTGAGCAGTGAAGTAGGTCACTTCTGTCCCCTTGCAAACTAAAGTCAGGCAAGTGCACAGGAGCATGAAGAGCTACGGAAAGACAAGGCAGAGCTATATGAAAGAGCAGTGAAGGCAAAAAACACTCTGAGCTAAATATCAGACTAATATATACGTTGGATGTTACTGAAAGATTCTCTCCCAAGTGCTGGGATCTGTGATATGAATTCCAACTGGAAAACACTGTGGACACAAGCCAGTCTATAGCAACAACCAAGAAAAAGTATGTTTTGTAAGGGAGCGGAGAAGGATAGAAAAAAGTGTCACTACAGAAGCTGACAAACAGATCCATCTGAACAGCATTACTACTGCAGGCAGAGCCAGAGATGCTGCTGTGAAATTACAGTGGGTGCAGAAGCTGACAATAAGAATGAACAGAGGACTGGAAAAAACCCTGGGTGAAAATGCTGCACATACTCGGATCTTTTCTAGGAAGCGGAAAGAATCCTAATCTGTTCAGTTTTTTCCCTAATACCAGAACACATACAAACCAGTAAACCAGGAGATAAGAAACTGTGTATGTAACCTTCTCAGACAACAGGGAGTTTCCCCCTGTAGAAGCTGGTCACAGGACTTTGCCAGTTTTACAGAGGAGAAGCATTAAAAAGGATGAAGGAACTCAACCAGCAAGATTTTTACAAAGCTTAAAAAATACAAGCTCGTTTTGGAACGGAAACAAACCCCCATTTCAAACAAGAAAACACCAGTTTTAGCAAGTGGGAACAAACTTCCTAGATCAGTCTGCTACAAGATCTCACACATCTCAAACACTGCAGATAAAACTACTGGACTAGCTGGCTTGTTGACCTACTAACTCAGTTCAGTAATGCTTGTAGCCTCAGTCATGACAACAAATCTGACATATCTGCAGCTAGTCATGGCTTTTCAAGACCATGATCTCATCTAACCACAACACACAGCATGTTGTAAAAGGAGGCAGAAAACATGGGATGTCTAGCAAACTAAATGTATCTTATTCAAATACGCACACTTTTAGAGGTTAAAGGTGACCTGCAAATCAATTTGTGAAACTTGTATCAACGGAAACAATACATATTATATTGTATGCCCCATTAGCCAGGCTAAGAGAACAGGGGTATCTGCTTTATCCAGCAAAACATTTTTCTTCTTAGGTCTTAAGAACTAAGAAGAAATACTAAGAGTGATACCCTTGAAATGGGCTCTGGAGTCTGTTTTCAAGCGGTACTTACCTGACCCCTTGTAGGCCGGCTCCAAGCTCCAGCAGGATCCCTGGGTGATGTGATATCACCAGCATGGTGCATGTGTGGGTGTGACAGTGGAGCGGGAGCCGGAGGTCCTAGCGGGGCTGGACTTCTCAGAACCTAAGAAAAAGAAATAGTAAGCTTTTTGGTTATGTGCTGAATGCCGTCCTCTGCTTAGCCTGGAGAATGAGAGCATTCAGCACAAACGTTGAACCAATGTCATCAAATTGATTTGCAGACCACCTTTGCGTAAGTGACTTTCTCATCATTTGCCACAGACCTCCCTGTCCTTTCACAGGAACAACATGCCTCGAGAGAAACGTGTACAGCGCTGTGAGAAGCGGGCTAGTCCCACCAGTCTGCCCGACTCATCGTGCCAACCATCTCGCTTCAAGTCTTACATCAAACCCCTCTTTCTGCAAGCATCTCACCTCTTCTCTGACACTAAGTATTAACACATCCGGCATCAGGACTAACACTACATTTCTAAGCCTGTTGTGAAGAGAAAGACGAGTGCAAAGTCTCATGGAAGTTCTTGGACTTCTAGCCCCAAATGTTCCTCTCCTTTCAGGTGACCTGGAGAAGAAAATGTACAGTTTTGGCCTTTTGTGTAAAAGAAGCCATGTTCGTTTTGGGACGCATCTCAGAGTTAAAGTCACTTAAGTATCAAGAAGCCCAGTAACATTCACATTTCTTCTTTTTGCAGTTTTACTATTAAAGAGCATAACAGGTAACACACTACAGAAAGCAATGAGCCAGAAACTGAGCAGCTGAAAAGGAAAGTTTATCTCAGCCATCCAGGGAAAAATTTCTTTTTCTTTTCCCAAGCTACTGTCTATTCAGCCTAAATTCCAAATGGAGTCCAATTCTTGCCCTCCTCCCTTGCCAAGATTCAGCATCTCCCACCTCTAGTGGGACACGAAAATTCCCAATACATGTCTGAAGATGTCCAAGGGGCCCTGCCAAAATAAAGTTCACAGAAAGCTGAACGAGTCTTCCCTTGTATCCTTATGGTGAAAACGGGAAAAAAATACAGCTTTTCTGACTGCTGAAATCACCTAAAATGTGAAGGCTCAGTATTCTATACATCCCACGTATGGCACGTTTCACAAATATTAATTAATACAAAGGTCTGGCCTACAGTACCTGTGCCTGCAGACCATGTCCTCTGCCAAGGAAACATAAGAGAAACAATAAAGCACTTTCCAGCTACACGGCTCCTACTGCAACAGGCTGCGCAAGCTCCTGCCCAGTGACATTTACAACTGAAGCATTTAATGGAAATCGATGTTCTGCTCAGTAACCATCCAATACAAAGACCTAAACAAAAAGGTGAGATTCAAAAGACATGGGTGTCAAAAACAAGACAACAGTACAAACGTACTGGGTTTTTTAATTTACTTTTTTTTAATTACATCCCTGCTGGGGCATAGATCTGCTTCAGTATTAGATTCTTTTTTTAATTTTTAATTGAGACGTGCTGATAGCTGGCTAGTGCACAATACTTTAAAACCAGAATTCTGTCAAAATCAGGCCTGGTTGCAGCTTTCAAAGCAAACCTGGAGAAACACTGCAAGAAACTATCATTTGTATTTAAATTTTTCAGTCCTGAGACAGCTTAAGGTGATGCTAAGGAAGGTACAGAAAGCAAGAACCGCAGTTTCGGTTACTACAAGACCCTAAAGCTTCAGAACCATGGAAACAACTGATTTCTGCTATGGAAGAGACATGGAGGTGATCACAAGTGAGAGATCTACTGGACACTGAGCAAAGTCCTGTTTAGAAGGACAAGGAGAGCAAGGAACAAAAGAATAATTGGACAGCAGCTGCTCATGAAATCAGAGCCTGGGGGCTCGTCACTCCCCCTGTCACCACATACTCATTCTTTGCATTCTTGGATTCTAGCAAACAACCACAGACGATTATTAACTCCTACCAGTGAAAGGGAGGAATACCTTTCAGGTGAGGGAACTGTTACACTGTTTTTAAAAAAAAAAATCTCAACACTAGCACAAGGCATGGAAGGCTGCTCTCTTCAGTTTATCACAGCTTCTCTCACAAGGCTCTCAAGCGTGGCTATCAGGAAAGAAATTAAAGGACCTGTGAGCACACCCAAATTCAAAGACAATACAGCAAAATCCTTCAGGAAAATACCTCAAAAAAAACCACCAAACCCCAGCAGGACTTATTGAGAAATCTGCAATTTTAAAGCAGAAGTTTGGGGAATGTACACATGAGAAACCTATTTCTGAACATGCTGTACTGATTTAACTCTGTTTTGAATTGCACACTTCCTTGCACTTTGCTTTTGAATAGTGAAAGAAACTGCATTTAACTTCAATTACTTAAAACAAGTAATGAGATGTACACCTTGCAGTTTGCCAGCAGGGAAGCCTTGCCACTGGACATTACTGGAAAATAAGAATAGATGATCGGTATGTAAAAGGGACGGGATGAATAAAACATGAATTAGAAAAGCATTCA
This sequence comes from Eurystomus gularis, assembly GCA_013400335.1. Taxonomy (NCBI): domain Eukaryota; kingdom Metazoa; phylum Chordata; class Aves; order Coraciiformes; family Coraciidae; genus Eurystomus; species Eurystomus gularis. Next base: position 224,275 of record VZZY01004325.1, read on the forward strand.
AGTACATGGGACAGTGAATATCATGCTAATTTAAATACAAGAGATGTTTTGATTCTAGAAAACATCTCTTATTTAAATACAAATGGTAAACTAATGGTCCTCAGTCATATTCCAGGTCGCATCTTAGATATCTACTTTAAACACATCTAGCTTAGCATTTAGTACCTAAGACACCCTGCAAGGTACCATGATGACCAGCTATCCCTCTTCAGTTTGTTTTTGCCACCTGATAGCTCCCATTCCTCTCTCTCAGCTTTGATGCTCTGTGAGCACAATATCCTGGAGCGCTGCACTTTTCCTATTTGATTTGTCACATAAGTAATGCTATTAAAGACCTCCTATTTTCTGTAACTCCTATCCTCCCAGAATAGAATCCGATACAGTGGAGTCTTACCACACAAGACAGTCGAGTGATTCAAACAAATCTTAGGAAAAAATATGTTTTCAAAACACAATAGGCAAGCAGCTTCCAGAGGGTTTCCTACAAATAACTGCTATCTTGTCAGCCCAACTGAACAGTTTAGGAAGTCTTCTTAGTAGTACAAATAAACTTTTGATGGCTTAGCATGGTTTTTTTAATTCCTTGTTGTGAATTTGGGGTGAAAATACTGTCACTGCAAAACATTATGCAGTTATACATATCCAGTAAAAGGCAAATGTTCCCCCTCATTAATCAATGCAAAGATCCTTTCCTTTGAGGAGCAGAAGTGATACACGTTACTCAGTGTAGCTAGTGATACACCCCACAAACACATCACCGGGCAGCACAAGAGGGTCTTTTCCAAGCTGACCCTTTTGTGGACTATGCAGGCACACAGAGCCATCCTTCAAGGGGTAAGAAGCAAGTATTTTCCCACCATTTCTCCAAAGAATTGGCCTTAATTTAAAACCAAATGAACAAAATGCTTTTTAGTGGGCACTCAAGTCTTCTTCATTGACTTTGGGGAAATAAAATGTTTCTCAACTATACTTTATTTCAATCACATATTTTTAGTTTCAAGTGGAAGTAAGTTTGTTTTTTAAAGGTGGGAGATTCTACAAGACTTCAGTTTGGGGTTTTTTAAAATCATTTTAATTCCTCCATTTAATAAACAGTGAGATATTTGCCTGTTACCTAAGAAGGTAAGTATGGTGCTGGGATCTCAGAAACTCCAGAAGCTAAGGGCAGCAGCAGCAGTCTGAACATACAACCCCCAGGTTGCCCTGCTCTCCAGTCGTGCATCACACAGCACCTTCAGGAAGGCAGTGCGCCCTGGTCTGACGCGGTACTGTTGATAACTTCTACTGGAATGTAACAGCTTGAGGAGCACTTGTAAGGTTTCTGCTTAATCCATCCCTGCCCCGCTCCTGAGCCTCTTGCACACAACCAGGAGGGCAGCTGTGTGCAGAGCAGCACAGCACCGCGCCAGCCACAGAACGGCTCTTTTCACCCTGCCCCGAGTCTGACAGAGCCTGTTGTCTGGTTCCACAGCTACATCAATCCAGCCAAGCACAGGAACAGATGCTGAGCACCACTCAACCAGCACCAAAGATAAGCACGAGCTATGTTTTCATGCTAAAGACATAAAAAGCAGGAAATTTCAGGGCGCTAAACCAGTTAGGCTAGAAGGAACAAGTTAACTAGAGAGCACAGGAGGAGGGAGTAGGGCTGCTCCTGCGCTGGTTTTGGAGAAGGACCACAAACAGAACATGCATGGCAGTGCCTGGGTCCAGCCCCAAGGCAGGTAGCGGGGTTATGTGCAAGTCAGAGCAGGGTTTGCTCCTCATCAAGTGCAGCAAGCAGGAAACCCAAGAGAAGTCCCAGCACTGAAGAAAATGAGGGCCACTGTGACAGCTAAAAGCACCAGGGTGGGGCTCTGTTCAGGAGTCCTCTCTAGCAGGTGTAAAATCACCCTTTCTGCAAGAGGCAGAAGGCAGAGATGTTCCCCACGGGCGCAAGGACGTTTCCCAGTGGAAAATCAGCCTTGGAGCCAGCAGGACAAAACTATTGACATTACTTTGGAAGTTATCCACTTTTTTAGTAATGACGCACCAAGTCCAAACAGACAATATTACCCCTCTAAAAGCAACTTGGATAATTCTCAACATCTTAAACATTAAGATTTAGAAAGCCTCAAAAAACTTATACAAGACAGTTTCAACTTACTGAAGTTTTAATTCAGAGATCTCAAGGATCCCTCAGAACACGGGCTAAATACAAAGAAAAATTAAAAACATTTCCAGCAAGGAAAACCTAAAGAAAATTGTAATTTCTTAGCAAGTTACTAGAATTATGTAACACGGAGTAAGGAAAAAAAAAAGTCTTCAGCACATCGTTAATTTTGCCAGTTTGCAAGAACCCAAGGAATCAAAGCCCTAACACAGCTGGTCTTACATCCAACCAAGTCCTACCAGTGGCACTTTTCAAAGTTTCTGCCAGTGCAGCCACATGCTCACAGCACACTCACCTCAGGCTCTACAGGCAAGTAACAGCAAAAGGGTAAAAATTCCAAAGGATCATTCAAACCTGCAGTTCAGAAGTCCTGAGCTGCAGACCCCCCCGATCACTCCCCACTTGTACCCACCTTAACACAAAATCAGTGTATTCCCTCCCTCCGCGCCTGCTTCAGCAGATACAAGACCTTAACAGATGAATCCGAGTGGAATTCAAGAACCTTCACACTACCGATACCATTTCTTGAATTATCTAATTAAATGTTAGAACACTTAAGAGCAGACTTTTTATAACCAGATAAAGTAAGCAGATTGTCCATGATAAAGTAATTATGCATTTGCCTTTAAATAAGAAGTTTTGCTCTTTATGAACAGTTTTGCTCTTTATGAAGAAAGTGTTTCTTTCTTGGGTTTTAGAGACAAGACTCTCCTTCAGTAAAGGAATGCCGGGTTTTTTTAGTTGTAAGTTAGAACATTACTTTAGGTATCTTTTTCCTGGCAACATCACCCATTAAAGGGAGTTCTATGAGCAGCTCTCTACTAACTCTTGTCCTGGTGCCTGGCTGCTTGCTCTTGCCCCACAGTGCTGAAAACATCTTAGAGGGTACACAGAAAAAGAAGATTAGCAAAACTTCCTCCTGCTGTGTCTCCTCTTCCTTGGAGGGTTATTTTTAACCCGGGGCTATTCACTCCCTGTGACTATGACTCACAGCATCACCTCATTTACAGCTGCACCTGCACATAAAAGGAAAACACTCGTAGAGCTGCAGTTCAGCTACTGCTTCCCCCCACCCCAGAGCTGAGCTCATTCACAGTTGTTTTCTGTGGAAGGCTGTGCAACATGTCATGCCTGTGGGAAAGTGGGGTGTTTTTATGATTATCACTGTAATAACATGCTTCTTGTTTCTCAGTGTTGCACTGCCTTTGGAGACAGACTTACTTACAACTTAATGCTTTACAATACCCTCACAAAAGGGATTTCCCAGGAGCCAAACATCCTAGACATCCTAACTGGCCACAACTTCAGCCACAATTGAAGAAAACAACATGACAAGAACTTTTGGAAGAACTCAAGATATTACATCTCAGCAACGAGGTCACAACAGACAGCATGACAGAAGAGCACCAAGGAGGATGCCATGGCATCCCACCCAGTGAAAGCCACACGCTGCACCAGAGGACACTAGTGCAGGACCTCATACTGGTGCAACTATTCTATGGAAGCAACATCCTCGGACTGGGACGTTCTCACATAAGGAAGACTAGACTTGTGATGAAGGGCTGGATTTGAGCCCACAAGCCTCAGGTTCAGTTGTGAGCCTCGCAGTTCGCTTTGCACTTCACGTGCAATATTTATCCTTTTCCAGATGCAATAGCAGAACACTACTCCTGCTCTCCTCACCAGATTTCACAGATGACTGCAGACATCTCATCCACCAAGTGTATGTAAAACATCAAGCACCACCAAATACTCCACTCCACTGAAGTCCCCCACAACCACAGCTACGACACAAATAAGCCCCAGCCAAGAACCTCCAGTCACGGTTATCTGGGTGCTGTAACAACCACGCTGGGTGTTAGGAGAGGCAGATTACAACAGCTGACACTTCATGCTATCCTAACAACAGCTCCAAGGCTTTTGGCTGACTTGGAGCATAAGAACAGTAAGCTTCAGCTTGCCTAAAAATGCCAGTGAAGGTGTAACCGTAATCCAGACGTAGACGATCATCTTTGAAATAGGCTTGTAGAAAGTTCCAAACTGCAGAACACAGACCAAACAAGAAGTTCATTGTTACCCAGAACCATGAATTCCTTCGTGTTAAGAAAACACCTTCTAAACACTGCATATGCTGATGTGCTGCTAGAAGCACTGCATTACTGTTAAGTCATGCAAAAGGTCTACAGGAAGGCTGAGCTTTTGAGAGAGGAAAATAAAAAAAATTCAGGTTTTATGTCCTGAAACCAAAGTGAATGTTTCGCAGCATTCTTCGCATCACAGCGTCTTCCCGCTTTACTCACACAAAGATGTCGTCTTTTGGCATGATAGGATTTAAACCTTCATCCGTTTGGAAAATTTTGTGGAATCGATGATTATACACGTCTGTCACCACCATCTAGAACAGCAAGTGATATGTGCAAAGAGATTATAATAAAAGTTTACATAAACTTAGGCAAACTAAATTTAAATTCAAGCAACAGTGTATTCCCATTCTTTATCACAATTTTGAGCACACCAACATGAGCACTGTTTTCTATAACAGCACGCAGTAGCTTATTAGCTGTACTTGTTAAGATGGATCAGAAAAACAAAGCAAATAATAGACAGATTTTACAAAGGCACTGAGGAGATGCAAATCCAAAAACTACAAGTCAGGCAGGTGAAACAACAGCACAGATCCCAACATCAAAGTGGCAAGAGGCTAAGATTTCAGGCATGGACCACTCACATCTATAATTAACTGAAATGAAGCACTATAGTGGTGTCCTGAAAATACCCCACCAACTACAAAACCATTCCCTTTGGAGAAGCTCACTTGATCTCCTTGTTATTAAAAGGATGTCCAAGATGAGGTGGACTCAGAAGAGACACCAAACATCTCTCAGTTCAGGGAAACCACATTACCAGAAATGCTGGGGGCAAGGGCTACCTTTCTGTCCTCCTCTAAAACCTCTCTACTGCAACGGAAGTATCAGAATGAACACAGATTGCTTCATGCATCTTTTTATTTACAGTCAAAGAAGAGCATTCAAACTTCTTAGGGTTTTTTCACCATTCCATTCAGGTCAGTTTATCACCTGTCTAAAAGCTAAGCCACCAAAATGCTTCAAGAAGAACAAACGTTTATCAATATTACCGTACTGTATTTATTCTTACATTTTCAGCAGGAACACCAGAGAGCTTGGAGAGCGATTCACACAGATCTGAGATGGCCCCCATCATCGGTACCACAACCCGGAACTAGAAACAAAAGACAATGTCACGCTTACACCAGGCAAAATAAACCCATATAAGGCAGAGCACGAGAAAATGGAAATGAAATCTGAATTTATAGGAGTTCTGCTGAAGTTAAGGTCACAGCCACACACTTTAACTGTCTTCTGGATCTCGGCTCTACCTTACAAAACAGAGATTTGGAGGGAATGAAAGAGCCTTAAACAGCTGGTCTTTTGCTTTGGTCAGGCTCAGCAGTAGTAAAACACACAAAATCCTCCCTCCCTAAAACAAACCAACCTTCCTGAGCAGACCAGACCACTTAAACCTTTGCATACACAAAGCACAAGTTTTAGCACCTGCAGTTATAGTCCACCACATATGCAAATACCTCCAGTTGGAGCCTCCAAAACTGCTCTGCTTTGCTAAACACCCAACTGCCATCAGGGTATCCAGGCACTCTGCCTGGGCCTCCCAGACCTTGGGTTTTGATATGCATGGCAGGCACAATGCACCCACCCACAGACCCCTTTGGAAAAAAAATGGATTAAAACAAAGAGTCTACCTTAGAATCAAGTAGGCTTTAAAAGCAATTGAGTAATATCCCGCCACCACCCACCCCCCCCACCCCGCCAAGAGGAATTGTTTTTCACTTCTGTTTGAAGTTCAGAGGCCTTACCTGTTTAGGCCCTTTATATTCTCCAAGCTAATACAGGGTAAACATGGCAACACAAGCCCATTGCTGCTTTCAGGGAGCAACACGTCACACATAGAGATAATCTCATCGCAGGAACTGGTAAACCACTTCCAGTCTCATAAACTGAGATTTTTTACAAAGCCACTTGATGGCCCAAGTTCAACTCCCAGTTTTATATTAAAAACCCATCCTACCTCACTCAAAAGTGGACATCAATGTCCTTTAGATTACTTGAAAAGTCTCAACTTTAAAATGTAAGAGAAAGACCCAGATGACTTAAAGAAAATTCTGTCTTCAACATGGCTCACCTGGACAGGTCTACGCTGTGGGTCTGCATACACCAGGGTAACTTCCATGAGACGATCTCTCCTCAAGGGCAGTGGAAGGGTTAAGTAACAAAAGGGATCAAAGGTCACAGAAACCTTGGAGCATTTGGGACAAACAAGGGTAGATTTGAAAAGGCCGTGAAAAATATCCACAATGATGGAATCATTCCTCAGCCTGTGATTCTCCCAGGCCTCTTTTGCCACCTCCTATAAAAAGAAAAACTATATATTAGAAGTTATTTCCCACAAACACTTCCATAGCATGGCAAGCACAGGGATCACAGAAAACTCAGGAAATCGATACTGACAGGTAGATTTAACAGGAAGGAGGGTCTAGAGCGTGCCCAGCATAACACACTGGGTTTTTTTCTCCGTGAGACTAAGAGCTTGCACCAAGTCAAGTGTAACCGTCCTATTACAGCTGAGCCACTTGGCCAGGCATCCATCCCTTGGTGCACACCACACCAGGAGCACGAATGGAGCTGAGGGGACAGTGCCAGGTCAAGCAAGCTGCTGTCTCCTCCATCAGGAACGGACTGCTGCCCTCAGCTTTTGAAAGACAACTGCAGTTAAAGCTTCCAACAAAAAAGGAGTTGTTTTCTTCTTGGATAATGGCTGCCCATGTCTCACAAAAAGTATGAAAAGAGAGAAATTACAATCACTTGAAAACTCTCACAACACAACTTACAAACTCCTTATACAAAGGCATCTGATAACCAGCATTTCTCTACTCAATGCAATCAGAGCCTCTTAGCATGAAACTTTTACAGTACAACACCATGTATTTTATATCTTACTTATCTATACATATATATATATCTCTCTATCTATATCTATCTCTCTCTCTCAAGTGAAGTAAGTGCCAGACGCAAGGCAGAAACACACGTGCATCTCCTACATCAGAGAGGTACCTAAATAAAACGAAGGCATGCTGGGCATCCTTTCCATCCCACAACTATCGGCATTTCTTGGAGGAAAACAAAGAAGATTAACTATACTACTCCTTGAGGTGTTACCACATGCACTGTATTATGCAAGAAACGGCAAAAGACATTAAATTATTACCCGTTAAAACAACCAGTCACATACACATCTAAAAATAATTACTACAAGTGGCTTTTGGAGGCTCCAAAAGCATTTTTCCACCCAATATATTTACTCTGGACTCTGCATTTATCAGTATGTTACAGGTGTTTGTACTGCAACAAGAGGTACAAGCCTGATCAGGACAGCATGAGTTCACTTAGGGAAAGACATGTCACTACACTGCATGTGAGCGTGGTGTTCAGCAGCTTCAGAGGAACAAAGAAGTGTCTGCAAAGGGTTCGGGTATGAGTGTTGACTGGGAAACAGATGACTGATAAAAAGGTAGGAAGAAAAATGAACAGAAGAGACTTATCTGGCCTGTCAAGAAACAGGGACAGGATAATTGCTTTTCTTTATTTAGGCAGAGTGGGTAACTGCAGCCCAATGGTGTTGAAATCCAAATTTCAATGTAAAGTTGCTTTATTATCAGAGTACCCCTTTCCACGACACCAGAAAGGGGCAAAATGAAGTCTAGCCTCTTAAGGAGACGCAGGTAGTTCACCAAACACAAAGAATTCACCAAGATCCATGGTTGTACCAAGTCACTTATATCTTGGTTTTCTCTTTGTCTTCACCAGTGCTTTCATGCACCCTATTCAGCTGGGTTTCAAACCTAGCTCATGGATTACATTTGTCTAGAGGCCATGAGGGAGCACACATGAGAATTCTGGCCTAAAAACTCATTTCATTTGACACTCTGCTGTCTACCAGTGGGACACCAGAATGGCTGCTTACAACCCTGTGTTCAGACCCTTATTTGAGGGGCACCTCAGCATCTCCACAAGAGAACGCTCCCAGGCCCACCCATGTCCACCCACAGGTATGATGGCCTGCACAGTAAGTACTCTCCTCCTCAAACTGATGCTAAAAGTTGCCACTCAAGCTATCTGGAGGAAGGTGGGCCTGAGTAGTCAGGAGGAAAGGTCATGGTAGTAACTACAGCCTACTTTTAGGTAGCTGTTATGTCACAAGATCAGCCTCTTTCCTTTCCACTGCAGAACCACGTCAGTATTGTATCATAAGCACATCTTCCAGCATGCCAGTACAGGAGCAGACATTCTGCTGTAAAGCAGAGCAACAGCAAAGTGACACAAGGTGTCAGAAAGAGACAGCTGGGCCACAAAGCATGACAGGGTTCTCCCCTCTCAGGTACACTGCTTTGTATCAAGAATGTTTGCTCAGCAGGAAGGCCAGGAAGTGTTACAAAGCCCCATTAAACTCCCTGGGAAGCATGGCCTACCCTACACTCAAGGAAAGGGCACCATACCGAATCAGGTCTGCCATTGGCATCCTTCAGCTCCAAGTAGGGCTTCTTCTTCACTCTGTTCAAATCCTCATGCAAGCCATCCAGAAGAAAAGCCAAGAGCTCCTGTGAATCTTGCTGCTGGTATCCTGAAAACTGAGGAGCAAACCGGCCAACCTGCGTCTGAAAGAAAGGCAGGAGTCAGAAGGGGGGGTGAGCATTACCTGACTGTAAAGACAGGAACAACAACACTCACGTCCTGGCTTTTGCCAAGATCAACTCCATGCTACCTTGTCAGCAGTAAAGCACATCCAGTTCAAACAGTGAACTGGATGCTAATGCAGCAAAGGTGCTAGAACAATTTTCCCCAACTATTTTTATTCCCACCCCCCACCTAGTGTTAAGAGAAAAGAATGCATTTTGTGTGTGACACTAGAAATCTGTTACCAGTATTAATTTAGGAACCTGCAAACAACCAGTACACAAAGCCTATCTGCCTGATGCTTTCTATACTTTAATTTCTCTTTCTAAAACCTACAGTTCCCACAGTGCAGGCTTGCTTAAGGCAGCATCTTGCAGCGAGTGGACTGCAAGACTGAAAATCCTTGCAGAAGATATTTGCGGACTACCAAAACCCTCTTAAAACTAAGACTGAAATCCTCATCACAGTCATCTCTAGCTATCCTAAAAATTGTGATATCAAGCCAAGAACTGTAACAGCCTGAGTTAGAGCCAGGAACAGCACACTCATATACAGCCTCCTGTTTTCTAAGTGCTATCTCACAAAGCTGCCATTTAGTGTTCCTGCTTCAAAAAAATAAACAATAGAAAGAGGTCCCACAGGAAACCCAATAATTAGCTGGAGGAGTGGTCAGTCCTAGCGACCATCACTCGTTTTCTCATAAACACAAGGAGTCCAACAGACTTGCAGCTGTATGCTTAGTACATTTTAACCACTTGAGATGACAACTGCAAGGGAGCCCAAACTGTCACTAAATCAGCAACAACTGTCAGAAAAAAAATCACAAGTGATACTGTACTAGGAAATAAAGAGTAATTCCTATTCCCACACTAAGACACTTTTGTGAATGTCTGCTACAGACAGGCCGCTCTTTCCCCTGAAGAGGAAGAACTGTTACGGGACTTTAATCGTGGTAGATGATGTGCCAGCAACTCCAAGTCACAGAAATCAAACATCTTGCTGTTTCAGAACTAATGACTCCACAGGGGACAGATTCCTGTAGTCCATGAGACTTTTGCTCCAGGTCTCAAAAGCATATACCCTCAACTTCAAGACTGTACCCTGCAAAAACTAAACGGCAGCAGGATGCACATCTACATTAATATCAAGTCATTGCTTGTTTCTTGATGTTACTCTTCCTCAGCACACCGAGACTGCATTACAGAAGCAAACTCCTGGTGTTCCTTCAATGCTTTAATCCCATTATTCTATACTGCAGCATCTCTGCATTACATTTAAAACCAAAGACAGTTAAGATTTCTCTAGGGGTTCACATACAACTGCCACACTGTCGTAGTTCAGCTGAAAGCAGCTCTTTGCACTTTTGCACTGGGAACATTTACATCAACGAGTAATGCTATAGACAAGGGGATGCATTTTGCTCTCCACTTTATAATTTCACTTTTTACATTCGTAACTTGCACACCTTTTCTCATTGATTCAAGTTCACAGCTGGCAATTCATACAACCTTACCTAGTTTTGCAGCAAAGATCGTTTTGAAGCATCTGTAAACAGCTCTCTGGCTGGGAGGTCATTTACTAAGGCACTTAACATTATAGTCACTGGCAAGTTCCTCCCTGTACCCTGAATAGCACTGGCATAAAACACAGAACAACACTGAAGCAATTCTGTCATTGCTGCTTCCATAGCACCAAAAGATGTGGAAGGCGTGTTATCTTTCCCGGTTTCTGCTGTCAAAGAGCCATGCTACAAGAACATGGAGTACTTACTTTAAACATACGTGGGGCCACGTGAGACTGTCTCCCAGACCAGATCTGTTTAATGAGCTCTGCATAGGCCTCTGCGATTTCTCCTCTCATCCCCAGTGGATTGCTCTGATTTATTTCAGCTTCGTATTTATCTTCCAGGAAATAGTCAGTCAGAGGAGGAGTATTGCTCAAACACTGCAAAAGCATTAAGAAAATAAGTTTACTGCACAGGACAGTAAACCCGTGTGACAATGAAATAACAAACGGAGCTTTTACATCAGAGGGTGTCCTAAGCTACTAACAAAACTGGCAGCCTGAATTTGAGTACATATTTAGTGTAAAAAAAAAAAAAATCAATCAATCAATCTATCAGGAAGGTGGGACACCCTGTAACCACGGCAACTCAAGAGCATGCTCGAAATAAAGGAGAAGCACCACCAAACAAGCGTTTAAAAGATTAACAACTCCTTTCTGAAGCATGGTTTCTCTTTGCAGATGCCACACTGACCTCTCCCCTGTACAATGTACTTGGCTCCAAGTGTAAGCCTCCCCTCCAGAGCAGTTTCTACTGGTTTATCAAGCTTAAGGCACAAGGCTCCCTGGTCTGCAACTCCTCAGGTCACCCTCCTGACACCACAGTTGTCATGTTCCATTCCTTCGGTGCAGAATAATTTTACGCATTCATTTAAAGTTACTGTATTTAATAGTTCAGCAAAGCAAAGGGCAAACAACCTTCTGAAAAAGCCCCACAGACTTTTGGAGGAAGTTATCTGCTCTTGGTATTATGTCCCTCCACATTTTGTTGATTTGTTCTGTAACCTCAATTTGAGTAGAGTCTCACGGTGTAGTGCTGAAGCCTGACACAAAGCCAAGCCTGCCAGTGCCAGAAGAGTAAAGTTCACAATCAGTCCTGCCAATACTCACCAAATCCTATCATTAATGTACATTGTACCTGTTTTTGTACCTGTTGTGAGGTGGCAGGGTGGGCTACCTTACTAAGGTACTCCACAGAAATCTGCGCAGAACAGGTCAGGAAGCTTTTCAGAGATGTCACTTTGATGTTCTCAAGTCTAGATCCCACACCCACTCTCTAACTTTGAAATCCTAATATAAGCAACAGTGAGTGTAAGAGAGGTCCTTGTTCAACCTTCAAGTGAAACACAAGCTATACTTTGTCCTACAAAGAACCACATGCCATTAAAAAAATCCCCATCAAAATGTTAGCAATGTTCCAAGGCAGGAAGGACACTACTCCGTATCTACTCTCCTATTTACATACTTATTATCAGTGTATCAAAGCAATGATTTAATACATCCTGGGGAATCACCATAAAACCCCAGGACACAAGTCAAACTAGCACAGGAAGTAGCTTCCTGAATTCAACAAGTAAAAGACCCAAAGCTTATAGGAAGAGGCGACACTCAGATAAGTAAGGCAAGACTTGGGTATGGGAACAAAAAGAGAGCCAAGCCTGAGATTATGATCAAAACTACTAGGACGTGAATGCACTGTAATAGCAATAAAATATCCAACCGGGCTCTTCCTGAATGCCTAAAATTTCAGGACCCACAGCAGATGCCTGCACAGTGCCTCACCAACCAGGTGTAGGTACACAGATCCCCCAAGCACAGTTAGAGATGGCAATCTGGAGAGCGTCAGGGAAGCCTAGTCCTGCCCTTCAGCCAACTCCACTGTCAACGCCTTGCTGTGTACCTTGCGGAACTTATTTCCTACTACATTCTTCCAGTTCCAATGCCCAGGTCTTAGTGTCTTTCTCCAGGCAAATTAAAGTGCTTATAGACCTGCTACTGTTTGACACCAGTCTCTCACCAGGATACTGTTGCTGACAAAATTCCAAGAACTTCCAAAAATTAAGGAAGAAATTTGCACTGAAAGAGTGATGTCTAGAAAATTAAAGCCTAATGGTAAACACAAAGAAATTGGTCCTTAACATGACTAGTCTGCATGCAAAATTAAGCCTGAAGTGTGTTTGGATTCAGCTACTTTGACAACAAAAATTAAAGTTGTCTCTTAACTATAAAATTCAAGAAAACATGATGTGGTTTAAGGTTACCATGATACAACTGAAAAGAAAGTCATGTCAAACAAAAAAGTGAGGCAGTCCACGTTTCTTGTGGCATCCCGAATATCACATGTGTGATGCATTATAGTTATTTTAAGACCTGTTCTAGCTTTCAAAGCAAACAGTGGCAGAAGTCATTCCCTAGCACTTGTACCACAGCAGAAGTCTGCCCATTGCTTAAACCAAAGTATTGGCTTATATTTTGGTTTAATTTCTTAGCAAACAACTATCCCCAACAAGTTTCTGCATGTTTTAAAATGAACCAAATAAGCCAAAGAGATTAAGTTAAATAAGTATAACAATAATAATTATTAGCTTTGCATAATTGTTACAAGCTTAACACCCCACAAAATGACCCTGAACCTTTCCTGTGGTTACTCATACTCTTCATTTGTCAAGAATCTTTAAACACAGACCCCAGAACCACGTGCAGTGACCTGCTCGTGTTGTTTAGGCAGCCCACACAAGTCAAAGTGTCCTCCAAGTCAGCCCTTTTCTGTCAGAGCATAACACTGGGACTTTATCTTACAGTCAGGCCTCTGTTTAGTATGACTTCTCCCACAGCCTTCTCAAAGTATGTATTTCAGATCCAGTCCTTCATCCTGTACTATGTTTTATAGCACTAATGTGCTAAGCATAAGTCAAACAAAATACGGACTGGTTTTTTGCTTGGGGTTTTGGGTTGGGGCTTTTTTTTTTTTTCCTCTTTCCAGGTGCAGAATCCTCATTGAGTCACATTAAAACATCCTCTTCTTTCCAGATTTTAATCCACAGTCTCTGCAATATTGCTCTTTTACTTAATTCTAAAGGGCATTCTTTCCAATTCTCACCTGTAATGCAGAATTCATGAAGCATGTATTTCCAAGGTTACTGAGTCCACAGAGTCCAGGCTGTGACAAGGAAGCACTGTCCCTGCAGCTGTAAGAGTTACAAACAAATCCAGAACCTCTGGAAGAAAGAAAAATAGAGTGAACTCCGCAATGAGTTTATCAAGTCTCAATCCTGTTTAAGGTGCACATCAAATCTGGGTCAAAAACCTGTTTAATTAAATTATTTAACCAATCTACATGTTTCTGCTGCTTTGTAGTGGCTAATATTGAAAACCAGGAACGTTAAGTATATGTGCTAACTTTGGAAACATTAATCATTACACAGTCTATTCTTAATTTATGGCTCATAACACATCCCCTTCCTCTGCCTAAGTACACAGCACACTATCCTAACGCAGCAATAGTCTACATGACACATTAGAAGAGCTAATAAAATGACGATCTCTTCCTGGAAAGGCTTTCACCACACTGGCAAGTGGAGAAAAGAAGATCACCCCTTCCCTCATACCCCAGTCCCCTCCACATCAGGCAATGCCCTGGTAGTTAGTAAGCTCCAGAACATGCACTATTTTGCAAGTGAGCAAGGAATAGCAGAATGTAGCAGTTTCAAAAGCAAAGTTTGGTAAGTACTCAAGAGTAGCAGAACTCCTTATAGGGCATCATTGCACTCCTCCTCTATACAGGCAAGGATGCACAGGAGTATTCATTCACATGAAGGACAATGAAAGAAAAAGAACATTCCTGCTCTTACCCCCTGCCCAGGTGGGAGTTGTTCAGTCCATAGGAGTTACTGCTATCACCGTTAGTAATGACACAAGTGGCAGACACTGAGGAATAAGAACTTGCTGATGATTTTGGAGAGGTAGTAAAGTTTCTGCTAGTTGCAGTGCTTGATCTGGGAGAAAGGAAAAAGAAGTAGAAGCAGTGCTACTACTTTTTTACCCTCAGCCCCGCCTCCCGCAAAAGTCCAAGGACTTGACACATTAAAGCAGTAAATTCTGTGGGAACTAACTGTAATCTGTGTGATCACACTTCCAAACACTCGTCTGTAAGACAAACCTCAATCAAAAATATCAGAAGCAGAAGTAACAATTCTTGCTTAAAGCAAAATCAGGGCCCCAGGCTGAAATCACCAGGCAGTGAGTGACAGAGAAGCAAGCTTTGATTTTGAGGAAACCACCTTGAAACAAGCAAGCAAAAAAATCCCAATCTTAAAACCACGAAACACTTGCCCCACACAAAAAGTAACAAAGTCAGTCTTCCCCACTTGACGCTCAAACAGAACATTAAATAGGAAGAAGATAACCAGGGCAGGCACAAAATGGTTTCTTACTGAGCCTAGCTGACACAACTCCATTGTTGGACAATCACAACCTGGGGCAAGACACACCGCTATGTACGTGTGCTGCGCATAGCAGCCCTCGGCATTTTGAGACTGGAGATATTGGAATGGATTTAAAGAGTTCATAAGCCTCAAGTCTACCCAGTTGTGAATCCCAGGCTATTCCACACTACTACTGGCCTGGTCCCGAAAAGAACCAGGACACAATGTTAAAAAAAGACCAAGAAGGTACTAAAATTCAACGGTGTTCTGTCATAGACAGCTTTGGCTCCACAAAAAAAGCATAACCACAAGACAGCACTACATAAATAAGCATAAAGAAACTACTTTCATATTAATTAATTTCTGTATAGCAAGAGCTAACTGCGAAATGTCCCCATCTTTGCCTGCGTAAACATCCAAAACTATTCAGTTTTGGTGCAAAAAGCTGCAGGACACCAACACAACAGTGGCTAATACACCCAAAACACAGCACAGCCCAGTGCCCTCAAACTTCAGCTTCTTCTTGCATCTCCTTTAATGTAGTCCCAATTCTCAAATGCTAAACGAAAAATGCATATTTGTAGTTCAGATGCTACTAAGGAAACAGTCTTGGCAAGCCTCCATGGATCCAAAATTCAAAAATAAAGAACAAGCTATAATGGTCAAGAGGAGGCAAAACAGCTGGACAGCCTTAGCAGTTTGGAAATAGAATAGCAGTAAAATAAATATAGAAGGGAATGAGTTACCACAGGAGCTTCCAAATGACAAAGCAAACCCCAAATACAGTCTAAACCGGAAGCATGATAAAAACCAAAACAAACAAAAACCAAAAACAAACACCACACTGCCAGCCAGCACAAACAAAAAGTATCCTGCAAGGAGGAGCACACCTACCAAAATAACTAAGACAACCATTTCTGGGACAATACACAACCTTCTGGTCACTACATGTTGGAGGTGGAACTTCTCAAGACTACCTGGACACAAAGATAAGATCAATGAGTGAACAATAGGGTCTAGACTAAATTATCAGACTCATGTTCCACATGTGGGAGTTTCAAGGGCCAAGAATAAAATAATTAAGCTAACAATAGCCTGACAATCCATTAAGAACATACTTTTCCAAGTCTGAAGTAGAATTGAATTATCTAGAAGCAGAGAAGGGCAATCTAGAAAATTATAGACTTGAAAACCTCACATCTCTGCTTGACACGTTTGACCCCAGTGAGAACAGAGTAAGACACTCAGAAAATAATAGGAAAATCCCCTAATAAGGGGAAAACAGGAGGGTGACCTCTTAAGGGATTTCAAAGTTTCCAATAAAAGCATAGAGTTAGTGCATAATCAAGAGTTGGATGGCAACTGATGAGTTCCAGGAGGTACTTCAATAGTATCCTACGCACACACACAAAAAAGGTGGGAACTACGGGTGAAGATGAAAAATGGATCAGAAAGCAAAGATAAGAGCCAAGTCACTGAGTGGGGAGAGGTCTACCTACAAAGTTCAAGGATCTTGAATGAACTCCTGTTACAAAATCGGGAAGGATCACGTAAGAGGTAAAACAACACAAAGGAAGTCAACAGCTTTCCAAGAGGGAAGCAAAACAAAACAAAAAAAACCCCAGAAATTAAATATACTTGCAAAGATAAAAATTCTCAGCACTCTTGCATTTGACAAGTTAGTTACTAATTTATCTGTCATAACCGAAGACAGATTGAGGATTTACCAGTGTACACAGCATTTCCCTACCAAACCACTGCGGGTAGTTTATTTGGTTTTGCCTCAAGGCTGCTACAAGACCTCACATTCAGGAGACGGAACCAGGACTGGAATCACGTTCCGACAATCCAGCATGTATTTCAGGCTCACCTTCTTCATCCCCACACACACAACCTCATGCTTCACAACGCGGATGCGCATTGCCCCCCCATCTGCCGATTACACAGATGTTTTGCATCTCGCTACTCAACCTTTCAAAAACCCCCACAACTGGTAAGTGAGGAGAAATCTGGTGACATGCAGCTTAAAGAGGACAAAGTTAGATTGATCTAGTACAGAAACTGTGAGGCCATCTGGTTGGTAAGCAGAAAAACTGCTGAGTTGAACAGCTTGAAAAAAATACTGTAAAAGGTTGTCAAGCGGTTGGAAGATAGGAATAGGAGGACTGGAGATAGGAAAAGAATTTCCATTCAGTTGAGGATACCTTCAGGGTATACAGTAGAATCAGTTCTCCTCCTTTAAACTACCAACATAAAAAAACCTCACATTAAAAATATTGCAACAAAGCTTTTGTCAAACAAGAAAAGCTAGGGCACGGAGTACTTGAGAAAAGCCACAAAGCTTACAAGGTGGGTGAACGACACAACAACTTTGCAACATTTTTACTGAGGAGAGTACTGGGAAGGTGAAAGGAGGGGGAGAAGTCCAGGGGAGATACAGTGCCACCAGTAAACAGAAGAGCAGGAAGAGGAAACAGTAAGAAAATCCTAGCAGCAACTAAAGAACCAAAAGGTATTTTCCTGCTGCATATTGCAAAGGGAGGCAGACAGCTACCAGGCAGAGGCTACATACAACTTCACTCCTGTTTTCCCATGCAATGCCTGATGGAAAAGGTGCTATTTTTGCAGATATGACACATTTTTTTGCTCATATGTGCTAAGAAAATGATACCTAGGAGAAAAGTGTGCTAGGACTGAGCCGGAACTCTGCTAGCTCAGGATTTTATTTTGGAAGTCTTGTATGTAACGACTGAAGAAGACTAAGTTGCACAGGGTCATTGATATAATCTCCCTTCATAAACAAAGTCTGCCTCTAATTCTGAAATTCCTAGAATAAACATAATCCGCTCCCTCTTCTGAAACCTTGTCTGGTAGTAAAAAAAAGCAATAAGAAACTATTTTATTCCTTAGAGTGCAGCTAACTACCAAACTGCAGTGGCCAGGGATACCTTGGATATACTGGACAAGGGCTGCCGCAGCGTTTAAGAGCATTTTTTCCTGTAAAACATTAGGCAGATTGCCGGCTGGGGAAAGTCACACAAGGCTGCCCAACGTGGGGCAAAGCCGTTTCCCCTGGTAGGATCCTGCCAGGGCCTCTGACAAGCAGCAAATGGTGAGGGAAAATCCTCATGACAGGGAACGCACCTACCTCGCACACACATTCTACAAGCAGTGAATGACACTGGGGGAAAAGAGCAGAAGACTGGTAAGGAGGACTGTAAACACGCTCAAGTGACTTGGCAGCTGGGCTGTCAAAAAACATCTATTACACTAACCGTTGCTCAGCTTTCTGTGCTTGATGAGTAGAGTATCTGTGCTTAGATAACACAGGTCTGTGAAGGACTCACCTTATCGAACACTTGAGATTCCTGCCCTGTTGTGGGAAAGATCCAAACACGGTGGAAAACTGCACCTGCGAGAATCTTCGATGTGCAGGAGAAAGCAGCAAGAGACAGAACGCAAGGCTTTGCTCTCTAGCAAGTCCCAAGCTCTGCAGTGCCCGTGCCCCCAGCTTGCATGCCTCGGCCTGGGTGCTGCTGCAGAGCTCCCCCAGGTCATGAGGTAATGAGAATAAATTTACTCTTTGCATTTCAACCATGGTTTTGTGGTTGTTCCTGTGTCCTGCCTGTGCCGGCTCACACAGCCGTGAACTCCCAGCCTCCCAAGGCCTCTGGGCACACAGGCAGTGATGCAGATGTCCACCATTCCTCTACTGGCAGAGCAAGGAGCTCCACATCCCCTTTGGTTTATGCCATCAAAACTCTAAGTACAGAAAACTTTCTTGTGAGCTTCTAGCATAGAAGTGATGCGGCCAAAAGAAAGATCTCCAAATACAAAGTTCCCCATGATCTTGACTAAGCCATAATTTCTCCAGCTGAAAAACAGAACGTTGGAGCACAACGCTTGCCTGAGAGAGAACCGAAATTTTTACTCAATTTCTCTTCCAAACTGCGCCTCAGCACAGAGCACACGCAATTCCTGCTGACACTAGGTGCAGCTAGAAGGGCTCAGGTTCTTCCAGACTTAAAAATCTAAGTTTATTCAGAAAGCACAACAGCTTATCAACATTACAGACTTGCTTAGCCTCACAGAAGAGCAGAACAGGTTTTTGGGGTGATAGTCTCACTTCTTAGTTAGACTGTTAATGCAGCTTCCAACTCACTTCCAGTATCAACTCTGGCTTCCAAAAAGCACCGCTTGTTTCCTACAGACAAGAACCTCTTCTACTGTAGAATTACTTTCTGCAACATTAATACAGTGGAACTGGCCCAAACACCTCACCGGTGCACAGGATAGGACCCTCATCCTCCTTGGGGCTGGGAATTCTGCCTTCTCCCTGGCCACTCTCCTCTCCTCCTCCCCCTCCCACCAGCACTGGCTGGTTCAGTTTCTCACAATCACCCACAGCTTTTATACATATAAGCAGTCCCTATGAGTCTGTACTATACTCACTAATCTGAAGTCTTAATCCTCTAATATTGATTTAATGCAACATGCATGTGCACACACTCCCCCATGGAAAGACAAACTATGTCCCAAGCCAGTAACAAGACTTGAACCCTACACTCCCCATCAGTGAGTCTCTTGCCAGCTCAGAGAGCAGGTAAAATGCTGGAAACATTTCACTGCAGTACAGACATCCAATGTTTCCAGAACAGAAGAAAAGAAATTTTAAAAGATCAATGCAGAACACGCTTAGTCACAGAGTATGCTTTCACTTGAGGTTTGGCTGCTGAGGTATTCGGCAACTAAAATAACTGTTAAAAAAAGCAGCTAAATTTGTTAATCAGGTAGTGAAGGTCTGTTAATTATTTTTTTTAATGAATTCCTGCTCTCCAAGGGAAAAAAAATCCATGTTGTTCCAAGATTAACTTAAGTAAGACTTAACCTGAGATTAGTAAAAAAGCTGCACTGTGCTTTGCTAGATTTCAGCTTCGCAGGGCAGTGGAATTTAGAGTTTTCAAAACTAAATGAAACATGGAACTACCCTTAAGGCATGGCTCTTAATAAAACATCAGAACTAGCTGGAGACTATTCAAACATCAGATAAAATTACAAACCACAGAGTATTAAGTATATTAAGAGATGCTAAAAAAGGGATGTAAACTTCACAACTGATTATGACTTGACATGAAAGCACAGCACAATTATAAGTGCATTACTACGGAGCAACATCAATGACTCAAGAAAGAAGCTGAATTTATCTTACTAAACGTGTAACAGATTTGTAAAAAGCTTTGTTACTTCTTTTTAAAATATAAGTCCCATAAAAATAGGTAAAAAGCTTTGTGAAATAATCCTTGAAAGAACAGCAGAAAGAAAATGTAACGTATACAAATGATCCAGCCTAGACAGCCACCAGCCCACTCACATTGACAGGGACCGATGACATGCAGCAGAGGAAGCACCCAGAGCAGAGGTCCCCCCAGACTGTTGACACATATCCACCATAAATACCTAGACTCCACTGTCTTAGGAAGAGCCCGAACTGCAGGCTGCCAGAAGACAGCGGTGTACCATGGCAGATGCATTGCTAATTACATCCTGTTCTTACAGGGAACTTGTTTTACTTCTCCTGTGTGCACCTGCTTCTGCCCAGTCAGAGGCAGGCTCCTGGACGTGTCTGGTCCAGATCCAGTACAACCTTCAACAGTATGAGTAGGATTCACACACGTTTTGGGGGTTATCAAGGCAACTGCTGTGCAAGACCAGTAGCCTGAAGGCAAAACTGCATAGAAAACATCACCGGACCTAACAGGAAAATACTTACTGCTCATCAACTTTTGTTATCATAAGCCTATGGAAGAATGAGTTCTCCACTTCTTCCTCCTCCATTTCCAACACAGAAACAAGTTTAAAGTCCAGCCTTTCGACCTGACTTGCCTTACACGACACAGCCACCTTTGGCATAGGAAGGCACGACGTTAGTCTGGGAGGGCCGGTTCTAACACAAAGACGCTAAAGCCCATTGCTCTCCTGAAGAATGTGTATACTCAATATTTCATCTCCTCCTCCAAAATGCCCAAACCAAAGAAATCCACAATAGCCAGGAATAATAGGCTTTCCCAGAGAACACACGGTCACTAGAAACAAGTGAACAAGCCTGACAAAAGAGCAGAACCCATTAGAACATGCTTGCTTACTTTGCCAGAAAATGCTTTTCGGGCCACGTGCCATCTTCACTTTTCACTTCTATTAGAACAACCTGAAAGAGAGTTCAGGTAAAAGGTAATTGCAAGTCCACAACACATTTTGCAAAATCTAACACTAACAAACCACATTTTCAATGTTTGCTCAAAGTACATCAAAGCAAGTGAATAAAATTACATAGCAGAGAAAGCAGTACATGAGAATCTAAAAAAAAAAAACCCACCCAAATAAAAAAGTTACATCCCTTACCTGACCCGGATAGAGCCCTGCATCTTGCACTGTGCTATCCAGCTTGCCGAGCTGCTCATAAGTGTTACTCATATACCTGTTCCATAACCTAGTTTCCTTCTCAGCTGGGATGTTGAATAGTTTTCTCATTTCTTTCTCAATGGTAGCTGTTCAGGAGGAAAGAAACCAACAAAATTCCTAAACCAGAGTGCTTTGGAAAGGCAAAACCTGACAAGTCAGACATTCGCCAAGGAGGTTCGTTATTGATCCTTCAAGATCCCTGGAGTAGAAAATGTATCATGGAAGTTGCAATTCCTCATATAACTCGTCTAATATTTAGTCTTAAAGAATGAAAACCTTCTGTTTTCAATCATGTATTTGCCTGTCACCCTCTCAAATCAATATTGTTCTGAATACACTAAGAAGCTCCTGCCCAAAGTAAACTTCTGTGAAACAGTCATCATTTGAAAACACAGGCTCAAGAAGGAAGTGGTTTCAGTTACTGTTGTCAGGCCGTACATCAGCGAACTGAAAAAAAGCATCTTTATGGACATACACGACGGCTGACATCGAGCATTTGTACACAGAAAAATATAGTGATGAGAGCTAGAGATGGGTCAAATTTCAGGAATAATTGTTCAGGAATAATTTCGGTTCACCACACAGAGGTGCAGGAAAAGCCATCAAGGTGACGTCCAAAATATTCATACACTACAAAGAAGGAACCGTAGCAGACCCAGACACAGAACTGCTTTACACGAGCATGTGGATGTCTAAGGACGTAAGCAACGTGCTCCTCAAAGCTCTTCACCACAACTCCCTGTGCTACACACACAATCATGTCGCTGGAAGAAACTCAGGAGGCTCATAGTCCAACCACTCAAAGCGGGGTCAGCACTGACTTCAGACCAGGCTGCCTGGGCTTATCCAATCAAGTGATCAAAACCTGGAACGCATGAGATTCCATCACTCCTCCAGGCCCTGTTAAAATGTCTGAGTGTCCTAACAGGAAAAACATTTGCATTATATTCAGTTGGAATCTGTCTTGTTTTGGTTTATGACTATTGTCTGTTGTTTTCTTGCCCTGTGACTCAGTAAATAGCCTGACTCCACCTTCTCAGTAACTTCCTCATAGGTGCTATGAGATGTCCCCAAAGCCTTCTCTTCACCAGGCTAAACACAGCTCCCTCAGCCTCTTCTCACCCATCACGTGCTCCAACCCCAACTATCCCCTTGGTGCCTACAAGACTTGCTCCGTCACTCTTGTTCTGGAGGGTACAAAATATCTCAAGGCAGCACCAGAGCACAGCTTCATGTATCAGAGAAATACTTACCAACAGTATCTGCTTTGCTGAAGTGGCAGCTAATTACATTGTCAGGGTCGCTGCTCTCACACAGCTTCAGCTCAAGAAGATAAACTTCAACCTTATAGTGCTTCACAAACAGACCATATTCCACTACCTGCAGAGAGGGCAGATACCATAACACCAAGTTAAAATACTGAGCAGTCCTCTGTAAGGGACACTTGTCTAAATGTTTTATGTCTTTAAGAGCCTTGCATAAACTGAACACTGATGTGCTCTCAGGTTCAGATTCTGTCACCATCTCTCTCAGCTTCTTTTAGGGCTTTTGTTTTGTTTTTAAAACCTAAGAAATCCCCATGCTTTCCCTCCACAGGGAGAAGTTACAAAGGTCCATCATTACAGCTAAAATGACAGTGCCAGCTAATGACCCATAAAAAATATCTAATCACACACAGGCCATTCTAGAAAAAAAAAAAAAAATATATCTTTTGCCTCTAGCCTTTGGCTAAAGTTTACACACACAAAAAAAAACAAACAAGAAGAAACAAGCTTGGAACACTGGAGCAAAATCCCTTCTATTAAAGAAAGTAAGACAAAGCATTAATTATTTTTCTGCATGGTATATAGAATCTGTCTCCTTACTCTCTCTCCTCGCAAAGACAGACAAATACCTCAGAACTCCTTTTGATGACACTGCTTTATTTCCAAGTCATTTTCAAATCAATTTTGCATTTGAGAGAATACTCCAATAGCTACACCTTCCCATCCCACCAGCCTTCAGTGTATTTTTAGAAAGGTATTATGCAAGACTAGACACCACACTTCACCTACAGATCATAAAAAACGTTATGCCACAAAGAAAAGCACATTTCAGAGGCCAGTTATGAGACAACTGTGATATAACTAGAGAAAGAAAAAAAAAAGACAAAAAACCCACGCCTCAATTCTCTCCATAGTTGTGTGCAGCTATAAAGCCTAGGAAATCAAAATACTATTTCCTTGAGCCAGCAGGTATAATTTTAAGAGTAACAGTGTTTAAGAGGCATTTGGACAATGCCTTTAATAATTTGCTTTAACTTTTGGTCAGCCCTGAGGAGGTCAGGCAGCTGGATTGCTGGAGGTCCCTCCCAGCTGAACTATCCTACTCTATTCGCATGACATCAAGCTTGCTATGATCTACATCTATATCGCTTTACAGAAAAACACCAAAACTTTACCCAGTTTTGGAAAGAAACAAAGAATTAAGACTAAGACTTACTGTGGGAATTTGGCTAAATTATGCTTCCCTCTTCTGAGCTTTTATGGGGTTGTATTAGATACATAAGGTGCTTTAAAGGTAAACAATTAACAAATACATTTGGAAAGATCTTCTGTATTTTGCTGTTACTCTTCCTGGTGAAAAAGAAAGTCAAGCTATGTTTAAAGAGCTTGACAGGGAAGTCAGACTGCTTTTGTTTTTTAAAGGATGCAAACGAAACAATTCACAAGTTCTGTTTCTTTTTCAGAAGGAATTTCATTAAACAGGACTTCCTGTTCTCCAGGATTCTATAGTTAGAAACAAATAAAGTGTTCAGAAATGGAAGAAGTCTTTTTGAGAAGCTTCTGATCGGGTCACTGTGTCCATTACGACAGATGGCAAGAAGAGTCTCCAACCGCCTGCAGATGTCTTTCAAACAGGATCTGACCAGCCTGCTTGTTCTCTGTCACAGTAGAACCCCGGTCATCCCACTGGACAGCCACCTGAGCACAACACGCGTTCCGCTGCTGAGGAAGTGCACCCTTCGGTAGTCTGCACTTTAATACACTTTGCAGTGGGACTCTACAGAAGACTGCCCAAAAATGTAGTTGAAGATTATCAAAAGAAACATGAAACAAAGAAATCTAATCTAGTTTACTCCTCCTGGACTTGTCTCTGATCGTCAAGTACACAGGGATGGAAGAAATATCAGCTTGTAAAGTTACAAAGATGTCGGAAAATTACTTCTCAAATCCTACTTTTGTGAATATTTTGATGTATTAATTACAGTTGATCCAGCTTTAGGAAACAAATTAAAGCATTCAAGGACCCTAGTTGAAGTGCTTTATTTCCAATGTCTTCAGAACATATAAATGGTATCTAGGGAATACTGACCACGCTCCACTCAGGTGCGGCGCTGCAGCCTCTACGTCCCACTGACCTTTCTCCTTCTCTTTTTTATAAGAGGTTGTAACATCCCACAAACCTACTATTTGGCTATATATCAGGGCTGGGGTGTTTTTAATACAAAAACCCACTTTAGCTGCCAGGTTACCAATAAACAGAGACTGACACTCTCATAGAAATTAAAAACTTTAAAAACTTATTCTTAACCGGACCGTGACTGCAAAACAGCACTAGCTCTAAGCTCTAGCCCTCAGTAATTAGTGTTGAATAGTGGCATCTGATACTCCAAGAAAAGTAGGCTCCTGCAGTTAAGCCTGTCACCCAGGTGTTTCCCTGAAAGCTCCCAAACCTCTTGTCCAACTTCCAAACTTTTCAGAAAAGGGAGTGTCCAATAACAGGCCAGGCTTTGTGAAAGCACTTACCCAGTTCATGAACTA
Source organism: Eurystomus gularis (assembly GCA_013400335.1). NCBI lineage: Eukaryota > Metazoa > Chordata > Aves > Coraciiformes > Coraciidae > Eurystomus > Eurystomus gularis. The sequence continues at coordinate 249,443 of VZZY01004325.1, forward strand.
AACCTTCCTCACTCAGAGAGGCACTGGTCAGTACTAGTTCTATTTTTCCTTCTCCATATAGATTTCCTGTTCTCCAATAAATGAACTGTTTCTACCAAAACTACATCTCCTTTATAGGCTAATAATTCCTCTCCACTCCCCTGACTTCTGGTTTACACAGGAGTTCTGTCTACTCAGCAGGGTGAACCCGGGGTCACCTTTCTGAAGGCATCAGAGGTTCTCTTCACGTACAATTTCTAGCCCACACCAAA
>VZZY01004326.1:0-11879 GCA_013400335.1 Eurystomus gularis
TCTAACATTCTATGAATCTATGAACCTCGGTAGAAAACATACAGTATTATGTATCACTGTCCAGTATTTTCTTGTATTACTTTCATTGTAATGTCCTAATTTGCTAAAACCAAATATTTTTTTGCCAATATCTCTACTTTCATTTCATACAGCTTTCTGTCAGAGCTATGTCTTTTTCTCTACCGGTTTGCTTGTCCCACTCCTCAAGTCTCCAGCAGCTCAGACTGTTCTGCTTAGCTGAGAGCTTAAAGGACCAAGCATGAACTTCTGCAGTCCTTATTTTCTCACAAGCCTCTCATGATCCTTTTTATCACACTGTATCTTATAGGCATGGCATTAGCATAGTACTTGAGAGCAGATAGAGAAAAAACAGATGAAGGTTTATTTATGGCTATTTTAAACAAAATCTGAGACACAAACTGGGGTGAATCCAGTCCAGGATGAAGTCAGAGAATTTGTACAACGTCCTCAGCATGTTTTTAAAGCACTTTTTGGTAGCTACAATCTGACATGCCTGGAGAATAGAAGTGGACTCATGATTTAAATATTGTTAGGAAAGTGATATGAATATTGTTAGGAGGAATGAGGGAATAAGTTGATGACTTAGTGAACTTTCCCTTTATATCAGAGCTACTTTTCTTCCATGGTTGGATGCTTAACAGAGAAGTGTGGGACCTGAGCAGATTCCTGGGCTTTCTTCAAGCATGGCAAGCTTTGATTAGCCCGACCAACCAACCATCAATGAGAAAAATGTTCAATTAGTCCTCATTTTTTCTAAGCTTTTTTTCAATGAGATGTCCATACCTGAAATGCTTGTTAAAGCAGGCTGTACTGGAAGCTGCTGTAACTGCACACTATCTTCCCTGTGTCCAAAAAAAATTTCAGAAAATGGATCAAGAATCTCTGTGAAGAAAAAGCTTTGTTACTTCAGTTATGTTACATTTCTTATTCTGCTTGAAGCTTGCTATCCTTATGATGAGATGTGTACATAGGCGCTTTCCTTTTATTCAGTATTGATAAAAATTTTAAAAAGAGGAATAATACACCAAATACACTGAGGGGAAACACTATATTTTAGTTGTTTAGAAGAAAACAGCACTAAAATTATTTGAAGAAAACTAGTTATCTTCATCTTCTCTCATTTTTTCTCCTTTATGTATGAGCAGACAACTACAGCCCCTTGGTTTTTCAATCTAATAAGTGCTTGTAAGTTTCTGTTAAACCAGCCTCTGAATTACAGAAGATTTATCCAGAAGGTTTTGTATTAACATTGAAAAGAACACTCATTTTTGTTGGGCTTTTCTGTTGCTTATTATTCTCTGAGCTTATTATTCTCCTATCTATAACCTTTCCATTCTCCCAGTAGGACATGCTCACATTAATGATTTGGAAAGTAGGCATCACAGAAGAGGTTTAAATAAAATAATAACAGCAGTAGCTAACATAATTGTTCTCTTGTATCTGTATTATCAGTAGCAATTAATCTCTTTCAGTCCTGCTCATCCCCAAATTATTTTGTAGCAAAGAAATCATAACAGAAACTACAAGCTAATATTTTATAAAGGTAAAATTATTCTTTCACTGTGGGGAAAAACATGTAATTTGTCTGGACCCATACTTCTTTTTGGGTTTGTTTTTGTTTAGAATTCTGAAATGTTAACTTAATGTGCAAAAGATAAATACAGAAAATCCATTTCACCCTACTTCCACCCTGCAGAACAATAAAATATGACCTTTTTCAGTCTTCACAGTGTCTAGAATGAAACACAAGTGTGTATGTAAGTCTGCTGTGCCGATTCAGCCATCATCATTTTATGTTGCCATCAGTTGCGTGATCACACAGGCCAACACCGAACTCAGCAATATCCCCTCAGAAGTCTTCTTTCAGACAGTCCTGCCACAGGTCCCCGTGAGCCCAGCTCCTCCGCTGCCTGCTGGACAAAACAGACAGAGAGAGCTCCCTCAGTGGCCCTTCACATGAAGGACACCCCTGAAAGAGCTCAGCAAGATGCAACCAGCCCCAACAGAAGCCACACCGAACAGAAAGCTTCTCTAATGAATTGGGTCCTGGTTAAAATAGAGCTGGCCCCGCCCACCACCCCAGCCATGACCACCTGGGTGGGGGCAGAGCCACAGAGACACAGGTGGGCCAGGTTATGCCTCTGGAACATGAAGCCAGTGGGGAAAACAAAACATACTGCTAGGTTGTGACTCATTCATAGGTCAGTTCCAGCTCAGGACCCATAACTTAGGCCCCATCACTTAAAAGTGTTATTCACCAATGCAGTACACTCTCAAGGTTGAGCTGCCACTCATCTGGCATGGGTGAATCCTATGTATTTGTTCCATCAGTTAGAAACCTTAAGTTTATTGCCAGAATTTAAGGTTAAATTAAACTTTATAAAACTTTTCCCGTTTCTAGTAATGCTATTTTTCCACTTGAGTGAGACTATAAGAGCCTCTGGACACTTCAGGCCTTTGAAGCCATATAGATTAAAAAAAAACACCACTACTGCAAATCCCCACAAGTTTAATTAGAGCCCAAATCATTTGTACCACCATCTTCATCAGTCTCTGGAACGCATAAGATTTTTTTTATATTCTCACAGAAAGTGCACAAAATAGCATACCAAAAATATATTTGAAAAGTATTGTTACACCAGTAAAGAAAATCAAGTCCTGATATTCTACTTTTTTGTTATCACTTTAATATTAGCAAAATAAGCAACATGACCTCTTAATTTAAGTGTTACATACAAGATCTCTGTTAGATGTATAATTGATCAAAAGTTTCTGTTGTTACTGTTCTAGCAGTGATTGTTATATGTGAGGAATATATTGGCTATTGAACAGGTGAAAACTATGATTTTCACTTTTTAGCACTGAATTATACAAAGGTATGTAATAATAGAGGTATATAGACTAATGAATGTTAGTATTTCATGACATTGCAAAAAATGAATGAGGGTCAAGAGGGAAAAAGGAATGTCATCAAGATCAATGAAGACTATTTCAATGAATTCAGATGGAAAAAATAAAGCTTTTTCTTTTTCTGTTCATTCAAAAAAGTATCATATTTTGGCTTTATACTTTTTAAAATAGCACAACCAAAGCAAATTAAACAGCTGTAGGCATGTAGAAATATTCACATCAAGACTGAAGAAACACATCCCTTAAAAAGCTATTAGTTGAGAGGTAAATCTTGGACAGCATTTACCTCTTGGGTCAATAAATCTTAATTTTCCTTTCAGCATATGTCAAAACGTATTAATTTTTTAATTAAAATTCTCATAGAATAGTTGTTAAAATAAGTAAAATAGAACATATCTTGCAAAATAAAAAAAAAAAATAAAATAAAAACAGCACAGCTTGTCCTTTCCTGAAATTTAATACAAATAAAAATTAAGGAATGATTTTAGAGCGCAGTAACTCTTGTTTAACAACTATAGCAAAAGAAAATGATCAGAGGACTAGAACACTTCTCGTATGAAGAAAGGCTGAGAGAGCTGGGGTTTTTCAGCATGGAGAAGAGAAGGCTCTGAGGAGACCTTATTGTGCCCTTTCAGTACTTAAAAGGGGCCTATAAGAAAGATGGGGATGGTCTTTTTAGCAGGGCCTTTTGCAATAGGACAAGGGGAAATGGTTTTAAACTAAAAGAGGGTAGATTTAGACTAGATATAAGGAGGAAAGGTTCTGCAATGAGTATGGCGAAACACTGACAAATGTTGCCCAGAGAGGTAGTAGATATCCACCTCTGGAAACATTCAAGGTCATGTTGGATGGGGCCCTGAGCAGCCTGATGTAGTTGAAGATGTCTCTTTCCACTGCAGGGGGGTTGGGCTGGGTGACTTTTAAAGGTCCCTTCCTACCCAAACAATTCTATGATTCCATGAATGCCTTGATAAACTAAACAGAAGTTCATAATTCCCAGTGTCTAGTAAGAACAATTTTGCATATGGATAATTACAGGATTGTATTTAAAGGAATCATTAGGGAAACACCATTGGGACCTCAGAGCTTACTGAACTGAGGGTAGAGTCTTGTCTGCAAGCTGTGGCCTCATTTAAACATGGATACTGTGATTAAATCAGCTGAGAGGACCTTATTTCCAATCAGGATTCTTCTCAGTTGCGTGAAATTGCATATATATTTCTGTGAAGATTAGACGGGAGGATCAAAGCTAAGGTATACCCCAGAGGATATGGAAGAGTTGCAAAGGACCTCCTCTTGACCTACTTACAGCTATATATACACCTTGACAGCTTTTTTTTATTAAAAAGCTCCTGTCCAGTCTCATAAGCCTCTGCACCCATTCATTAAATGGTAAAATAAAGGGTAAATGATAGACCAAAAAAATTCCCAGCACTAAATATTATGTTGTGAAATGTTCATCAAATCAGATCGTTTTTGTTTGTGGCTATTCTTAACCTTTCACCCATGTTATTGAAGTGTTGACAACCAAATGAAATTTATCTTAATTTTTTATTTTTTCTCGTCTTTTACCAAGATTATTGTTAAATACTGGCCTTTTTTCTCCCCTAAATAATAACACAGCAACCTACATACCCATATATGTATATTTTAATTAGGAATTTTAGCTTTGGAAAAAGGTATTTCAGAGAACAACATATTCCAGTCATTTGTCACTAGCATAGATAATTCTTACCATGCAAAGCCAAAATGCACTTTGGTTGAATAGCTATGTCCTATGGTGGAGAATATGATATCCAAATGATGAATGTAATGCATGACTCTGGCTGAATAGGAAACTGGGCTTTCCTTTTTCAGACCAAGATACTGTAGATTGTCATTTGTTTACCAACAGTTTGCTCACATGAATGTCAGAAGACACTGTCCTGGTTTGGCCAGGGTAGCGTTAATTTTCACTAAAAGTTGGGAGGGGTCACAGCTGGGATAGACAACTGAACCAGCCAGTAGGTTCTTCAATAGCATACTGATGTCATATCTGCTACATAAGGGCCGGGCAGGGGCCAGGGCGGTTGAACTCTGCTGGTGCTGGTTTGGAGCACGGTCTGTGTGGTGCATATCACTTGCTTTATATATTGTTTCATTACTGTTATTCTTTGCTACTGTTCTTTTTTACTTACCCTATTGCATTGTTGTATTAAATGTTCCTTATCTCAACCCATGGAGTTTTGTATTTTCAGCCCTCTTCCCATCCAGAGGTTTGGAGGGCAGCAGGCAAGAGGCTGTGTGGTGCTCAGCTCCTGGCTGGGTCTAAAACACGACAGACACATAAAGATAATAAAGGACTGAATAGTCCTTTATTCAGGCATAATAAGACCAATCAGAAAACTGTTTGATGTAAAGATATACTTGATATAATATTTACCAGTCCAAAAAGAACTAACTTAAACTTCCATCTTAGAAATGCTCTGTTGATTAGAAACAGATTAACCAATGTTAGTTATTAGACTTGCAGAATAGCCATCCTCAGAACTGATGCTTCTCATTATAAAGAAGGGCAATCTTACCCTATGTGGTAGTGATTTTCAAGGAAAAATATTGCATATTTCAGGGATTCGGATTGTTTGTTTATTCTTACATTCCTTCATAAATATACATGTGTTTATTATTGAATTATTTTCATAATGTTTATTTTACTAATTTTCTTGAAAACATATTCACAAAAATAAGCTTTGTATCTGATACGTAGCTTAATATTTTAAATTCCATTTGTCATTTCCACATACTTAAATTCCTCTGAACATTTCGGTTAAGTGCTAATAGGTGACCTGGAATGCCCTCCTTTCTTCTGTTTTTCATTATTTTTACACTGTGCAGATTTCTTAGCATTTATGGAAAATTATACATGAGCAAAAATGTATGAGCTACAGTAAAACAAGGGCTGAGGAAACTAAAGTTCAAGTCTGGAGTAGAGAGAATAACCATTTATAATGATAACAGAGTTGTCATAACCTTTTGTCTCTACTTATTTGTTGCCCTCCATAATAGAGAGGATGATGTCACCACCTTGCATCTCCCAATGTGTGAAGGGCCAGAAGAGTCACACTTAAAAGCAAAATACTGTTAAAAAAAGACCATTAATATTAGTAAACTTTTATAAGGTTTAAATAAAAGAGAGTAGGGCAGTATTTGGTTCCTTCCTCCTTGCTTTTATTTTCTCTGATATGTTATCAGAAGATAGGATGATCAACAGATATATTCTCGAAACGTGCAAAGTTTCATTAGTCTTTTGTCCTTTCATATTATGTTCTTGTTCATTTACCTTCTTAGAATTATGGAATAGTTTGGGTTAGAAGAGACCTACACGTAGTACACCTACCCACATGTAGTCCAACGATGAGCAGGGACATCTTCAACTAGATCAAGTTGCTTACTATTACTTCCCTCTGGACCAGGACCTCTATTGTTTGAAGGCAGAATTTGGAATATGTGAGGCCATATATAGTATGACCTCTTACATATGTCAAAAAGATATCTCTAGCTCTGAAAGCGTGCAGCACCTATAAAGTGGGAAAAATAGAAGTGTCTCTTTGCATACATTGTCTACATTATGTTTTAATATTTTTTTCTACCATGTTTTGGTAGTCTTCCTTTGTCAGTCTTCATGTTTAGTGTCAAAAGAGGCACTTGCTCTCAGGAACTGTCTCTGGAGTCTGCAGAGACTCTTCACTTGAAGAAATACAGAAAACTTCTCTCCCTACAGAAAGTGCAGCTTAGACCACATGCTGGTAGTTTCATACAGCCTCAGTTAGTTGTCCTAACCAGCAGACTGTTTCAGCATCTGTGCCAATAGAAGACTTATAACAGGGGTCCTCAAACTTTTTAAACAAGGAGCCGGTTCACTGTCCCTCAGACACTGTCGGGGGCTGGACTATAGTTTGGAAAAAAATGAACAAATTCCTGTGCACACTGCACACATTTTATTTGTAGTAGTGCACAAAAAAACAGGAAAAAGAATTCTGTATCTGGCCTGCAGGCCGTAGTTTGAGGACCCCCTGACTTATAAGAACATTTGGGTTTATACTTTTCCAAATTTTCATTATGGTCAACTGATTTTCATTGCTCTTCTCTTTGCCACAGACCATGCATTTAATCTACTTCTCTGTTGACTGCTTTCTGATATGTTTCCATTGCTTGGGATGTTGGCCCACAGGTCCATTACTTTAATGACCATGACTTGGTGGAATGGTATTTTACCTTTCTAAATTATGTTTGGCATCCTGAAGAATTTGCACCTTGCAGTCCATTTCTTGTTCCTACTTTTATCCAGCACAAATACAAATTCCAATGAAAACCTCTCTGTAGTTCTGCAGTTCTTCATCCACCTTTTCAGTTCAGTCTCAGACCTATTATTGCTAAGAGCATATAATAGTAAATCAGCATTTTCACTGTGACTTACCTTCATAATATAAAGTACAGATGTTAAGCTGTTTTTAACTTCCTCCACTAACTGTCAGATGAAGTGGGACAAAAGGCTAAGCTAATTAAAATAATTAGAAAAGTTCAAGTATGAGATTTGTATCAACTATTATAGAAAACACCAATCTGCAGTAGGATGTTTGTATGTTAATTAGCTTGCACTTTTACTAAAAGAAATGTAAAGTAATATATCCACAGACTTTATAAGCAGAACAGCTTCAATAATGTTTATCATTAATCTAAGAAATCTTTTAATGAAATAATTCTTTGGGCTTTATTACACTAATTTTTACAGTAATATGTTCTTACCTTCTACAAAGGTAAGTAACATTACTATTGATTTTAATATCTAATTATAATTTTTTTTTAGTCTAATAAAGAGTATTTATCAAATTCCTTTGGCTGAAACAAGGAAGAAGGAATTTAAAAATAATTTAGGCATGAGGCTGGGAATGTCACACCTTTGCGTACTGAAATTAAGATACAAATCAGGGTGCTACCCTTTGACCTGATGCTTTCAGCTGATACTAGATATTTGTTTGTCATTTGAGGCAAGAGATAAATTTATAATGCAGCCAGTTACTTTGGGTTTTTTTGATTTGTGCTTGGGGGTTTTTTGTTTATTTGTTTGTTTTTTAAAATCAATGTCCCTTCATTTAAAGAGGAATTTAGAATGTCTTGTTTCTGCAGCTTCAGGAGACAGTGCTAATGGCAAGGTACAGTTTCTGTTCCAATCAAGAAACAGATTTCCAAAATTGTCTCAACTTGTTGTAGCTATATTTTCCATATTTATTTTGTCTTTAATGTCTGTGTTGCTGCTTATTGTTCCCTTTTAACTTAGTCATCTGGTTCTTTTATAAATATGAAAATTTCAAGAAACAATAGTCAATAAAATGTCTATGACTAAGTACAGTTTATAAATTATTTTTTTTTGTTGAGTCAAGATCATGACCCTCTTTATTAACATTTATCAACAGCCTCTGTAGCAGGTTGCCTCTACCTGCTATATAGAAAAATCTAATGTGTTTTCACAATTAATTAAATAAAAGGGCATTTAATTATCCCAAACCTATGCCAGTGGTTATTTATGGCTTCGTTAAAAAATGTGATCTGCATCTTTGATTGCAGAGGACCCTCTGAAGGGAGTTTAACAGCACCAGAAAGCAGTAGCCACATGGCTGGGAGAAGACAGTCCTTTTACTGTTGCAGCAGCTGCTATGTGTACATCAACGAAGCACGTTCATATAATTGAACATACACTTGTATGCCTTTATGCCTATGCCATTTTGTTGTAGGAAATGACATAATCTATGTCTGAATATCTCCTCTGTGTGTATTAAAGTTGGTAGGGAGTGAGGAAAAAAAAACAAAGCAAACCAAACAAAAATAAAACCCCCAAATATTCCAATAGCTTTGATTTAGGTCATATTTTGTATGTATAAATAATCCATTGATGTCATGTTTTAGACCCAGCCAGGAGCTGAGCACTGCATGGCCACGTGCTCACTGCCTGTCACCTGTTCCCTCTCTCCCACCCCCTCCATGGGACAGGAAGGAGAACAGGGAGAAAAAGGTGAACCACTGTGGCTTGAGATGAGGAGAATTTAATAGAACAATACAAGAGAAGGGAGAAACAACAGTAATAACAATAATGGTAATGAAACAATATATAAAATGAGTGATATAAACCTCACCAACAAACTAGCCTTGCAACCATGACTGCCCTGCATGTGTCCTACCCAGCCCACCCTCTGCCCTTATATAGGCATGACACCAGTATGGTATGAAATAACCCATTGGCTGGTTTGGTTGTGTATCCAAGCTGTGGCTTGGATAAGATAATTTTCTGGTGAAAATTAACCCTATCATAGCCGAATCCAGGATAAGTGAGAAATGCAATACCTCTGGACTCATCTAGCTCTGAAGCAAAGCAGCAGGTGATCTTGATTCTAGGAAGAAATGTATTTGGAAATATTTCAATATCACAATACTTTTGTCTAAAGGAAGGCTGACCCTAATTGATCAAGCTTTTTTCTTTTAGCGTGGCTGTCACCATGTCTTTTTGAGAAGATAACAACGGATCTGTGACTGTGAAGTTTTTTAGGCCAAACAGTTAGGTTGTTTATACAAAAAGATGCCTTTAACAAGTCAGTATTCATAAAAATGATAAAAGAGTGACAGGATTTCTCTTTTGCTGTCACTTCGGTGACATAAAAATCCACATTTCTATCTTCTAAAACAGGCATGCTTTTTTCCAAGGTATGGTAAAGCCCTTCATTTTTCCATTTCAAAAAATATGTAATTCAATGAACATCGTTAGCTGTTGCAGTTCAAATAACAGCTATTAGAATGTAACCTGGTTTTGTTACACACTGCTTCCTCCTTCCCCAGCCTTTTCATTTTCAGTAAGTCTGAGACAGTTTTTGCCTGATTTGATGATTTTGTCAGAAATTTGAAGGATTTTTTTTTTTTTAACTTTTTCTGTCTTAAATCACAGTCATTTTTAGACTAAAATACTCAAAATAGTAACTAAAATGTGTGATTCACGTCAAGATTGGTTGATAGTTTTGCTGAAATGCCTCAGGGTACGAGAGGGTGAAATAGAGGCACCTAAAAATAACAGAGGGTCTATTGTGATAAATAGGTATGGTCAATGACTGATCGCTAAAAGAATACAGCCCTGAGGGATGGAGAAATCTGTTCTCACAGACAGTAGCAAGGAACAAGTATCCAATGTAGATAAAACATCCTGGGGGTAATAAAGCTCAGGTACAGCATGGAATTTGTTTAACAAGGTTGACAAGGAAAGTAAGGTGGTGAAACAAACACATAAAAACCCCTCTGTAGATAATTTTATGGATAACCTGTTCTCAGCTATCTTTGGCTGAAATCAGGGTAAACCCAGTCACCTCATAAATTATTTTTACTGAAATAAGGTCCCTATTGACTGCTTTCCAATACTCTTTGGAGAGTAAAATGCTTCAGAAATGCTCAGACACATGACCTCTCCTCTTGGACATTTTTTTTTTAATTCAGAAATTTCTAAGAGGATTTTCTGTGAGACTCAGAGGCAAGGGCCATTTTGCATAGTTGAGCATAACATTCACGCTGCTGCACTTGCTTTTATAAGTGAATGGGAATCACCAAATTAAAAAAACACTGATTTGGAGGAATCATGAATTGTTGCTTTTTAGGGGTGAGGACTGGGGGGACTAAAATAACTGTCCAGATGGACTGAGGCAGGGTTTGCTCTTTGGTCTTACATAGAAGAGGCCCTGCTGGTTTACAGTTGCTCACAGGTTTGAGTGGAAGTCCATGATTATTTAAGCAGTGCATTATGAATAAGTTGTGGCAATGGTTCATGAACCATTTATCACAATTTTCAAACAGTCAAAAAACTGCAAGATAGATGTCATACAGATCAAAGGTCTGAAAAGAGTTTACAGGCAGAAGAGGATAGTATCCTTCATAAGGTCCTAGATGTCTTTTATAGTTGCTGGGTGCACAATTAACTACCAGGTTAACTTGACCTCTGTGTTGACTTGACCTTCTGTTGACTGATTTTCTTCTACAGCAGGGCCTTCAGATTAGCTGTCCATCAGTGCCCTACCAGTTCAACCTGATTACATAATGTATTCCAACCAGAAACTGACTTCTTAGTCTTAGCAAGTTGTCTTTTAGCAGGTTCAGTCACATCTAATGAAATAAAATAGAAATAAATCCAGATGAAAACACCCTTCAAAATGTAGGAGAATTTGAAAGTCATGCCTGTATATTATATCTTCTGCTCTCTTCTCATCTCCCTCTACTGTTTGTAATTACAAATCTGACTGTATTATTTCCTTTATTGCTTTTGATTGTTAGTAATTAACCCATGCTTCTGTTATGATTTATGATAATATAAAAATTATATTTATTTATACTAATAATTTAACACAAGCATGATTACTAATGTCTGTTCTACAGTGAACTTAGTGCTCACACTCCAGCTCGAAAAATAAGTGAAATTTAAATTTATTCTTTGAAAGAGCTGAAGTATAAATAATGCCCCTGAAACATTCCCCATGGTGCACATACCTAGTGTCAGAAACATGGGCACCTCATAACACGACTAGGTCTAAAATCTTTACCTGCTTATTTGCTCAGGGAGAGATAGATACAGTTCTCATCTGTTTGGAAAAGCTTGTCTGGATTCTTTTTCCTCCTTTTCTCCGGTGCTAACACTTACCATTGTTATATACCACAAACAGTAGTAAACTGAAAGCAAAGCCTTGCTCCTCAAAAGTCTGAAAATTTCCTAAGCTCAAAACAATAAAATCTGTCAGCATAAATTCTAACTCCAAAAAGTGTGGAATTACAAGCAATTGATGGCTTGGTTCTCTGACTTGAACAAAGGAGCAGGGAATGCCAGTCTTGGATATTTGTGTTGCATTTTGGCTAAAGTCCAGTTTAAATAGAAGAAAAGACAGGAG
>VZZY01004327.1:6752-20152 GCA_013400335.1 Eurystomus gularis
GTGTCCAGAGGAGGGCCACCAAAATAATCAGGGGAATGGAACATCTCTCATATGAAGACAGGCTGGGAGAGTTGGGGCTGTTCAGCCTGGAGAAGAGAAGGCTCCAGGGGAACCTTATATTGACCTTCCAGTACCTGAAGGAAGCCTACATGAGGGCAGGGGAAGGTCTATTTAAAAGGGTTTGTAATGATAGGACAAGGAGCAATGGTTTTAAGCTAGGAAAAGATAGATTTATGTTGGATATTAGAAAAAAGTTCTTTAACATGAGGGTGATAGATCACTGGAATGGGCTTCCCAGAGAGGTGGTGGAGGTCCAGTCCCTGGAGTCATTCAAGGTCAGGCTTGATGAGGCTCTGAGCAACCTGACCTAGGTAGATGTCCCTACTTGTGTAGGGAGGTTGGACTAGATGACCTCTAGAGGTCCCTTCTAGCCTAAAATGTTCTATGATTCTATGATATACACACAATTTCTAGTAACTACACTTTTCTGTGGTGTTCTGCTCCCACTTCCACTGTTTCTGTGAACATCAAGGTCAGTGGCTGCCCTCTAGTTGTGGGGTCCAAGGGAGCCACTAGCATCCAGAATCCTTCACCAAGAGAAAAGTGTTGTTGATGGTTTCTTCCTCCTCACCCCTTTGTCTGCTTGTTGCCATTTTAATGTTTGCTCACACCTTACTCTTTCTGCTTTTGTTTCCAATTCCCCATTACATCCCAGTATATTATATATATTGTCTTACATAGATTCTGGGTACTTTTTGGTTTTTCGTTACCCTTAAAACTATTTCTGCCAACTCCCATAATTGTGTTCCTTTAATGAACAGTAAAGGATCCTTGAGGGCTTGTTCATAGCCATTGGGCGTCCTTTGCTTGAACTTTTCTATCTTGCATTTGATGCTAGAGTCATAGATACTTAATTCTACATAGATTAATTACATTATTGTCAAGGCCCCAAGCATGACCTCTTCTCTCCACCTCATATGACTTTTGTGGCCTGGGCTCAGGGCCTGGTTTTGGTGCAGTTGTGTAATCTTGAACTGGGCTGCTGGTGAGAGGGCTAACAGTGCAAAAGAGCTGTGAGAATTGTGTTCTTGGGAGCCATGTCACAGCTCTGGCCCATGGCCCACCAGAGCTACCCCAACAGTTATTACTAAAGTTGTATGTCTAACAATAACCGTAAGTTAATCAATAAAACCAGCAAAAGCTAGAAATAAAAAAAAAAAGTGTGTAATAATCAAGCACTAGTTAGATAATTACTGTTAAAGATAGAAAAGCTAACATAAAGCTCCAGATAGGTCAAGATGAGTACAAGCAAGGCCTGATACCACCTGAGGTCCATGAGTGTGGCAATGCCATCCCTTGTGGGCTAAAAGGCTATACTATATCTCTCTTTTTTCAACACCCTCATATTTGCCTGGTCTCTCTCCAGTCTAGATTTCTTTTATTAACCAGATAAAACATATAGTAAATTGATGGGAAAAAAAGCTGTGTTTTGGAATTGTGGCGAGAGTGGTTATCTTTCCTGTTTGCATGAAGACTAGAGTCAGAATACATTCTGACCTTTAGAAATACGATTCCTCTATTAGAAGAAAAAACAGGGAGGAGTCTATCCTTAAATTATTAGGCAGACTTCTATTTGGATTTGCCTTATATTCTTGATTTTCAAATGCTCTACTGCTTATTTCATATATATCATATATTTGCCTATTTTCTGAGCTACTTTGGTTATTTTTCTCTGAAGCTGATACAATTCTTCTTACCATTTTTCACAGTATCAATATTGTTAATGAGAGATCTTTTCTGTACAACTCTGCTCTACTCTGTCATATCCTTACTTTTTTTTCCAGAATTAATTCTAAAAGTCAGAAATCCAGGGAATACATATGTTGGCTTTAGGGGGGTGACTTTCTTAATTCTGATTTGCAATTTATTATTTTCCTGAGGAGGGCTATCAAAACAACAAGAACGGGAAAAGAATGCTACTTAAGTTTGTGTCATGAGTTAACACCATGCAGCTGCTCACCCATTGCTCACTGTGGGAGGAGAACTGAAAAGGAAAAAAAAGTGAAAAACCCCATGGGTTGAGATAAGGACAGTTTAATAGAACAACTCAAAGAGAACAAACCACCACAGTAATGATAATACCAATGAAATGATATGTAAAGCAAGTGATATAAACCACAAGATTCTACCCAGTACCCAAGACACATTGCCCCTGCTCCAGTCACACACTGAAGCAGCTTGCTGAAAACAGCCCTCCCATTGTATAGCGGACATGAGGTCAGTATAGTATTGAATATCCAATTGGCTGGCTCAGTTGTTTATCCTGGCTGTGGTCTGTCCCAGCTGTAACCTCTCCCATCTGATTGTAAATGTTAACCCTATCCGGGCTGAACCCAGGACACTTCGGTATCTTAATTCTGAGATTTTTAACAAGTGTTTAAGATCTTGCAGAAAATGAACTGATGCACTGACCTAATGAAATTTTAGGTAGGTGAGCAAGGATCCTAGCAGCTGTGCAGCTAAATTGATTTTGGAATACTAGATATTGCAGGTAGAGTTTTCTCAACATGATTCTGGATACAAAATTCAGATGGTCTACACCATTCAGTCAGCTAGCCACTTGCATTATTCAGCACTATTCTGTTGTTACCTAATATGAAAATCAGTTTGAACACAGATGTGTCAATTACTAGAAGTATTTTGATAAAAATAAGTTCTTGAGTATCAGTACATTCAGGTCTGTATCCCTTGGCTTAGTGCACTCTGTTTTCTCAATTTCCTCTCTTCAAGAGCCTTTCACATATTGAATTTAATAATAATGTTGTCTGTTGCATGTCCATCAACGTCTTCACTGAGAAAAGCTACTTCATTCAGTCTTTTCTTTAGTTGCACTTCTGGGAAACATGATTATATTGATGCTTTTCAAATAGGTTTATCATACTGAAATTTTAGCATTCAGAACTATTCACAGTATTCACTCTATACCTGAGGATTTAATGAGATACTGTCCTCTTTATTCCCCAGTGTAGCATCTGTCTTGGTTAGAATGTTATGCTAATGTTAACTTCAATTGATCTTATGTTTTGCTATTATTCATAGCTTCTTTTTCTGAATAGCTGCAACCTAGGATATTGTTCCTTATCCTACAATAATGCAGCTGGTTATTGTGGCTTTAATATTTTGTATTTTTCAGTTGGTCCTGATTAATTCTGCCAGGTTTCTTTATCTCCTCAGAAATATGGAAAGAAATAGTTCAAGGCTCACTTTTGTGGTCATATATAGGGTACTGGACCAAGGTTTTTCGCAATGTTCTGTGTGCCAGGTTTAATGTGTCTTAAGACTATGGAGTACCTTGTAACAAGATGTGGTCTCTTGGCAATGCCTATTCATATCACAGCTTGATAAGCTTTCCATGAGGTTATCCACCTTGTATTTGCACTTGATATTGTGATGGTGCTTTACATCCCCTCCTGCCTTGGCTGCAAAATCTGAGATTCTGTATGCTTTATACACGCTCATGTTGCATGCAGGTAAAACACAGGACAACACTGCACTCAGTTCAAAGGAGCTGCTCACTTGCTTTGTTTCCACTTTGAGATTAGGAATGATAAATGTTACATGAAGTGATTTTTTGCCTCTTTTCTGTAAATACAAATTCCCAGTGTTACTGAGATACTATTGTTTTTGTTATTCTAGGCATTTAGGTAGACATAAAGAAAACCCCTTTCAGCACAGTACCAGTTTCTGAAGGTTTGATGTGTTACTTTTTTCCTTGGCCCAGCCAAATGATTGCAAAAAGTTGCCACAGAAATAGGATTCTTCCTGGTCACATACCTGCTAAATTGCATTTGCCAATGAAGTCTTTGTTATATGAGAAAATTTTGATCGTCTGGTTGTACCACAATTTCTTTCACAGTTATCCGGTGTTAATGATTAACAAAGGATATTGTATTTTGTTTCATGACTTTAATTTATGTTCAGTATCTTCCATAGATAGTCAGAGTCCTTGACAATTAAAAAAAAAAAAAAACAAAAAACAACCCTAACCTACTAAAATAGCTTGTTTTGGTTTTATTTTTAGATATATTTCAGTATCCTTCCCAAAACTAATTCTGCTTTCTGAGCAGACTTTTAAAAAGATTACACACACACAAACTTATATTGATCTAAAAAACATGTTACCTATGAGATCAGTTGTAATTATATTCTTAAAACCAAATTATTTCAGTAAGATGTGAGACATTAAAAATACAACATGAGCACTCAAGCAAAATCAACTGTATCTACAAATCGACTCTGTATGTTCTGAATTGTCTCCTCAATTGTGGTGATTGTACAGTTATTTCAAAACTGTTAATTTGTTATTTCCTCTCTTTCTGCACTGGACTGTTTTTTTTCTTAAAAAATTTACAACTCTCTCCTATACATCTAGCACTAAAGCCAGTTTAACAGAGCCTATTTCTTTCTTTATTGCTCAGCTTTATTCATATATGGTTTTGTCAAGTCTTTTAATCTTGAAACTGACCAACTATATTTCACAGAGAATATTAAACTGTGGTTATTTCAGGGCTGGTTAGCTGTAATTTTTCAGGCAAGCTGCATAGCATTTTTTCTGTTCCATGACTGGAGTTTCATCATTCATAACAGTCAGAATACTTAAGAGCACTTGGCCTCTGAACATCTGAAGAAGGAACAACATGAACCAAACCAGGAATTTTATGTACTTTAAAAGTTTTCCATTTCTGAACCAAATAGTGGTATGTAATGTATCACTCCCAGAAGAAAACTATGGAGTGTCTCAAAAAGGAAATTGTCAAAATCAAAATCATAGCTTTCTATCTCTTTAACTATAGGTCATCTCCTTTATTTAAAAGTCAATAGTAGGTTGCAATAGCTGCTTCAACCAGCCAAGAGAGTCCTAATTGCATGCATTGGATCAAAGTATGTGAAGAAGAAAGAACATGGATTTTACTCTCACATTTTGCACTTGGCTACGCTGCTTGGTTTTGAGGGGAACACTTGGTCTCGGCTCAAGTTGTGGAATGCATAGCTTTTGTAAACTGGACTACTGTGAAAACCTTGGCAAGTAATGTCAGAAACTTGGTGTGGTGGATGAGGGTTTTTATGTAAATCACTTGCTATAGAGTTTTATCTGCTGCAAAATGAGTGGAATGCAGCTCACCCAGATGAAAGAAGCAATACAATTTATAAACACGAAGCCAACAGAAACAACAAAACATTCTGCTAGGCTGTGACTCATCCATAGGTCAACTCCAACTCGGGGCCCACAACTCAGTCCCAGCACTTCAATGTGTCAGAAAATACTAGTTGTGCACTAACTAAAGAACTGATAATAGCATTCCTAATACTATGATCACTGCTTGTGGAAGAAATTATGTGAGACCCTTTTGAAGTCCTAGGCATTTCTGAAATTAAACTACATTGTCTTAAGCTATTTCCTAATAATTTAAGTATCTGTGAAAGCAATTTCTTCAAAATCTATGTGAGCTAGACCAATTTTTAGCCTGCTAATTCATGACCTGTAAAATACCCATCTACTGTGTTACTCAGTTAACAGCTGTCTAGAGAGCTTCATCTTGTTCTTGAAGAATAAAATGTAACTGAGAGGTGGAAGGCACAGGACTCCTTGACCTTTTTCAGCCTTGGTAAGAAATAAAGGGACTGTGTATGTATAGCAGCCATTCATCACAGCCTGTAAGTCAGGCTTAATGTCTGGCAGGTCATATTTACTTATGATACCTAAAAATACCAATATATCAAATCGTTACATTACCAAAGCATATCTCAAATTGTGGTTCCTGCAGCTGAACTTTATTTCTTATTTTTGTCTCTGCTGCATTAATACTGTAGTAGTCTGTACATTTAGATTGTCTAAAACCTGGAAAGGGAAAACAAGTGCGCTTCTTGTGCATTTCATATGGCTTCTTCTGATGGTTCACTGGCTCTGTTTTCAGTGTAAAATCAGGTAATGTGGAATCTGATGTGTATTTGGAGAACACAGCTGGCCGAGAATGCTAGCTGACTAACTGCAAATGTCAGCATGAATTTAAAGTGGTGCTGGCAATGTATGCGTGAAGGTGATGGGGTTTGTTTCTACTCCATAGAGCTAAGAAATACTTGAGTTGCCTGCTACAAAAGAACCTCTCACATCCAATAGCATGCTATCATTATGGCAATCAGAAGAGATTTTTTAGTGTGAGCAAAACTGAAAGAAAGTTGTTTTCATGAGCCACTCAAATTCCTGATTTGCTTGCTTTTCTGACTGAAGTGGTCTGATTCTGTGATCTAAAAGCTAGATTTGTGGGTTTGTTTGGGTTTTTTTCATTATGAACAGCTTTTTAGTAAGGGAGCACTGCAAAAGTTGGCAAAATTATGTGGTTGAAGGGTAAGATTTTGAATTTTTCAAAATTCTGTGGTTTTGTTTAACTGTCCACAGATAAAAATAGACCTATTGCATTCTTAACAGCCATTATTTACAAGTTACAACACAAATTCCTTCTGTTTCTTTTATAATATGAATTAAAAATATTGAAGAAGTAGTTACCAAAAATTGTATGCTAAACCTTCTTATACTGAAACCTTGGTATTACATGTTTTGGTTTTAATGGTTATGAGAGTTTTCAAGTAGCACGGTGGAAAACTTTTAATGAACTATTTTACTTTCTCTTTTTGTAAATTGCCTCTTTTTTTGAAAACACTGTTATAATTTCATTTAGTGTTAATTTCTTTTTCCATTTGACCTTGAATAAAATCCATAAACAAATTTCAAATGGGTGACTGAAAATTACTACCTTAATCCCATAATTGATAAGTAAATTAATATGTTATGACAAAGTTGAAGGAATACTGCATATTTAAATTTAAATACTTCTTTTTGGCACCTAGTATTGGGAACTTGGGCTTTGAGGTTTTCCTGTTTGCTTTCAAGCACTTTCTGCATATTTTTACAAAAGTGGAAGCTGATTTCAAATAGACACAGCATTCCTGGGGAAATAACTTGTCTGTGTCATAGGCCACAAGAAGTAAGCACTGTACTCCTTGATTTTAATGTCTCAGGCACTTAGAAGTGCCTATAGAGTCCATATTGAATGTATGTTAGATATGGTGAGCCAGGAAAGAAACAAAAAGCAAATGGAAGGGGAAATTAACTCTTTTCAAAGTAGCAAAATGAAACAAAACCTCAATTTTTACCACAACAAAGATGAAGCACTCTTACTATTGGAAATATGAGTGTTTTGATTAAGGAACTGTAAATCCTGAAACAGAATCACTGAAACTATTTTCATGCAATGTAATTTCAAAAGGAAAGCTATTGGCAGGCACATACAGTAGATACAGACATGTGCATCTGCATTAATTGACCCTCTCTTTCTACTGAAGTAGCATCAGGCAATTAAAAGATTAATTACAGCAGAGAGAGGTAATGTATTCAAAAGTCCTATAATAAGAGCTCCACAACGATGCTGAATTCTTTGGATGCAAATTGTTATGCAGCACAATGGAATAGTTACACTAACTAGAAGACAGGATGCTGACCTTGTTGAAGATTAAAAATATATAACATTTGACAATGGCCTTAATATAAAAAAGAGTGTGCACTAATTACTCTGACTTCACAAAACTATTTTTAAAATTATTTCAGTGTGCCCTCTTCACTCAGTGTACCCCTCCTTAATGTGGACTTATGAAACATACTTTTCACTAGCTCTAGTTTTGTACTTCAGCTTAATCTACCTTATTAAGAAATATTCATCACCTGAGGAACATCATGAATTTGTCAGTGTGGGTAGATGTTCAGTTCAGATTGAAGTTTGCCATCTCTTACATATTTTACATGCTTTCCCTTCTGCATTATTTTTAATTCTTTTTAAATACAATTTTTTATTTTCTTCAAATACTTCTGTCCAAAATTTCTTGTCAGCCTTTTTTTATTATCAGTGCAGCATAGCTGGGAAAAACTTCTAACAATTTCATACTGATGGACTGGTTTTAGAACAATGTATAAGGTAAACCATTTTTAGTTTCCTAGGCTCACCTTTCACCTCAGGACCTTTACAATGGCTTATAGAAGATCTGCCATTACATTTCTATGAAATTAGTTAAATTTGGATCTCTGGATGTGGATGAAATGTCATTTGTAGTCAAATTCTCTACTGGCTTTGGCTGGGATAAGATTTAATTTTCTTCATAGCAGCTGCTACAGTGCTATGTTTTGGATTTGTGCTGAAAACAATGTTGGAAGCATATTGACATTTTAGTTATTGCTGAGCAGTGCTTATACAGCATCAAGGCCTTTTCTGCTTCTCACAACACCCCACCAGCAAGAAGGCAGGAGGTGAACAAGAAGTTGGGAGGGGACAGAGCTGACCCCAACTGACCAAGGGGATATCATATACCATATGACATCATGCTCAGCTATAAGAGCTGGGGGAAAGATGGAGGAAGGGAAGGACATTCAGAATTATGGCAATTGCCTTCCCAAGTAATCATTATGCATGATTAAGCCCTACTTTTCTGAAAAATGCTGAACACCTGCCTGCTGATGGGAAATACTGAATTAGTTCCTTGTTCTGCTTTGCTTTCATATGCTGCTATTGCTTTCCTTATTGAAACTTCTCACCCGCCCCACCAGGAGGAATTGAGTGAACAGCTGAATGGAGGTCAGCTGCTGACCAGTGTTAAGCCAAGAGAAGTTGTAAATGAGAGATGTATGTTTCAGACTGATTTAGTCAGAAAGGAAGTGGATAAGTTTAAGAACAAATACTATATTCAATTTGCTATTGTTTCTAATTAATAATATTATACTTTTCTTTTTCTTATGCATATGCATAGTATGACATAAGAACAACCTTAAGATTTTCATATTACTATTAAGTACAGATTAGGAGATTTAGATTTAATCCCATCTCTACAGCTTTAAATTACTGTAGTCATTAAATGAAGGCATACTGATGTCCTCTCTTCAACTGTCAGTGGAAGTAAGTTCACAAACCACGCCTAAATGTCTTCTGAACTATTTAGTAAATTACTGTCACTGAATTGTACAAGTCTCTTCAGCTTCATAACACATCAGCAAATAGTTGTTTGTAGCTGTGGAACAGCTAAACAAAAGATTAATAGATTTGCATATTAATAGAAACTTCTTATTCTGGCTGTTACATAACTGTATTACTTGAAGTTGTTCTTTTAGGCTGCAAGAAGATAAACATAGACAGTGTTCATCTCCCAACATGGTAGCTTTCTAAATACTTGAAAAATTACAATAGGGACCTTCACTTTAAGTTCTGCATAACCATTTTTCAAAATAAGGAAAGTGAGCCTAATTAAAATTAAAGTTTAACCAATATTCTTTTAGATTCAGTCGTTCTATTGTCTCCATAACTTGCACGTTAAGCATGTCTAATGACCAGTTACCAACTCGCAGATACCTTGAAAAGTAAGAGTTATGAATACAATTATCTTCTGTCCTGTGTTCAAACCACAATGGAATTAGTTCAATTGAAAATTATCACCAAGATTAGTCTTACAAAGGGCATAAAGCAAATATGTAGTATCAGGTAAAACTTCTTCCCCTCAGTGTGCTAATCAGTGTTGCCACTGCCCTCTGCTGATTATTGGTGTGGAAATGTAGATCTAGTAATTTTTAGCTAGCAATGACAGCTGTGTAACGGCTCTGAGGTAGCATAAGCTTGTCTAATGTATACACATGACCACTGCATCTTTTGACTGTGATGACATGAGCTCCTTTCAAGTCACTGTGGTCTTGGGAGTTAAATCTAGTTGGCAGCTGGTCACAAGCAGTATTCCCTAGGGATCGGTTTTGGGGCCAGTCTTGTCTAATATCTTTATCAATGACCTGGACAAAGGGATCTAATGCATGCGCAGTAAGTTCGCAGATGACACCAAGTTAGGTGGGAGTGTTGATCTGCTCAAGGGTAGAAAGACTCTGCAGAAGAATCTGGACAGGCTGGGTCGATGGGCTGAGGTCAATTGCATGAGGTTTAACAAGGCCAAGTGTCAGGTCCCGCACTTGTGTCATAACAACCCCATGCAATGCTACAGGCTTGGGGAAGTGTGGCTGGAAAGCTGCCTGGCAGAAAAGAATCTGAGATTGCTGGTGGAGAAGTGACTGAACATGAGTCAGCAGTGTGCCCAGGTGGCCAAGAAGGTCAACAACATCCTGGCCTGTGTCAGAAATAGTGTGTCCAGCAGGACCAGTGAAGTGATCTTGCCCCTATACTTGGCACTGGTGAGACCACATCTTGAGTACTTTGTTCAGTTTTGGGTACCACAACGTAAGAGAGATGTTGAGGTACTGGAGGGGGTGCAGAGAAGGGCAACAAAGCTGGTGAGGTGTCTGAAGAACATGTCTTATGAAGAGTGACTGAGGGAATTGGGACCATTTAGTCTGGAGAAGAGAAGGCTGAGGGGGGACCTTATTGCTCTCTACAACTACCTGAAAGGAGGTTATAGAGAGGTGGATATTCATCTCTTCTCCCAAGTAACTAGCAATAGGATGAGAGGAAACAGCCCCAGGGCATTGGGATGGGTTGTCCAGGGCAGTGGTGGAGTCCCCATCCTTAAGGGTATTCAAAAACCGTGTAGATGTGGCACTTGAGGACATGGTTTAATGGTCATGGTAGTGTTGGATTTGATGATCTTAAAGGTCTTTTCCAACCTTAATGATTCCACGATTCTATTATTTTCTATCTCCAGGAAGATGTAGATGGTGAGCTGATACTTCTGGTCTTTATTTCTTTCAGGTGTTTTCTAACTAGATGGCCCTAGTTGCTCTTACCTGTGTTCTGTCTGTGATTCCAGCAAACATCTATTTGCTGGAAATGTGCAGCAAATCTTGTTTCTTCATTAGATTTTTTAAAATGTGATTGTTCTTTTTATTAATGCTTTTTTGTCCTACATTCTCTCCAACCCCTTAAACAGAACAAATAGCAGGGGGCAAAACCTGTTTTGACTAGACTCTCAAAATTTCATATCTGTAGTTAACATTTCATAGCTAAAAAAATATTTCTGACTGATGAAAAATAGAATTCCAAAATCAATATTTCTTTTTACAAACAAATTAAGGGAAAAATAATCTTGGTTTCTTATTGACACATTCAACACAGAAAGTGTAATACATATTAAAAGCTATATCTCTGAAATTCTGAAATCATATGTCAAAACTGGTAAATTTAATAAGTTTTTTAGCATCAGTATACTTTCACAGGGTGAACAGAAAAGGTGCTTCAGAAGTTATGGAAAAAGACAAGTGGAGAAATAGGTCTGCAGCTCACAGTACATATTACTGCAGGCAAAATGTTTTGCCTAGATACATCAGTTTTATATCAGTCTTTATTTGAAGTTCTTTAGAATCTGGAATAAAGACTCACAGGTCCTTTACATAGAAAACATTTGCTTTTTTTCTGCAATTGGAGCTTTCTGTAACATTCAGGCTTGCATCAATCCTGGTTGTACTGTGTTCTAGACTTTCTTTGACAGTATGTCCTGGAATTCTGTACAGCACAAGAATAAAAATTATGACTCAGTATAAATGTAATTTCCCTGTTGTGGTACACTGTGTTGAAGCATACTGCTTTATGTCATTTTGTTCTCTTTGCATTAGCAGAGATCCAAGTAAGAGATGGGGTCCAAACCCGCACCCAAAAAAACCTTTTCATGCCCCATCTAAGATGTTAAAGTGTAACCATTGTGCCAACTGGAAACCCGTTAATGACTTATATACCATATGCATTACTGAAAAACAACACAACATTCTGGTTTTATGTTATTATATAAAGCAAAGTGATTATTCTTTTTTCTCATTTATGTTTAAAGGAAACTATGATAATTGTTCATGTGCTACAGTTTAGATTGCTACTTTTTACAGCCTGTCTGTATCATTAGTCAGCTTAACAAAACACTTTACTGGCTGATATATCTCTGTCTGATTCAAGTCAGACTGGGAAACAATTAGCCTACTGTGGGTTTTGTTTAATCTCACCAGTACCTTGGTTAGATGGCATACTCAGATTTGAAACATTTCTTAACACAAGCAGCACAACCACTCACAGAATGTCTGGAGGAGTCAAGGAAACCAAGGATTCAGTTCTCTGCTCTTTTACTCTCTCTTTGTATGCCCCTAGATCAATTCTAGATATACCTTGTCCCAGTTTTCCCAAAGTCACATTTCAATTTGCACCTTCATTGAAACTGAATGGAGGGGAGGGTGGAGATCCTGGTATTTGAGAGAAAGAAGCAACTAGGCACATGACCACTACATCAAAACCCTTCTGTTTCTAAATGGTAGTTACATGCTGCTAGTCTGGATTGCATAATGTTTTTTTGATATCTGTTCCTATCAAGGATACAAAGTATGTGTGTTTCATGGCAAATTGCTAGATGTTGACTGTGCTCAGGTGGATGGCTGGCTGGTTGGTTTGGTGGATGAAAAAAAAAAACTGTTTTTTTTTTTTTTTTNTTTTTTTTTTTTTTTTTTGCAAGTCACACAAAATATCTGATTTGACCCAAATGGAATGTATAAATTGGTAATTCTTTTATCAGTAAATCACTTTATTCAGAAACAGCTCAGATGACTTCGATACTTTCAATTCCACTATGGGCCAAGAAATTATTAATCTGAATGTTTTCTCCCAATCCTGAATAGCACTGCACAACATTAAATTCCTGAAGCTCAAATATATTAAGCTTGATTATTCTGGTTTGTACCTTTTGAATGATATACATTCCCTGGCAAATGGCTGGGTACAAAGCACAGCAGCCCCATTTTTTAGCAAGTCAGGTTACTGCGAATATATGGTCAAAGTCCTTTGTACTCTGCTTTGGTGTCCCACATGGACCCTGGTGAGGATTTTGACTTTAATATTTGAAGCCCTTTATGAAATTAGGTTGTGGTATTTCAGACACCTGGATACCATTTTATCTTCCTCAGGTTAACCCTGAATATTGGTGTGGCCTGATGTCCTGGTTTGGCCAAGACAGGGTTAATTTTGTGTGGAGCCAGGTAATTCTATACCATGCTGACGTCATGCCCTGGGGCCAGTTCCGGGGAGGGGCCAGTTTGGTTGGAGTCAGTTCGCCTTGAACTTTGCTCGGTTCGGTCCCTCGCTGTTGTTCTTTGGTATTGTTTTTTTGTATTGCTCTTTTCTTGCTGTTAATATCATTCTTGTTAACTGCAAAGTGCCCATTATATGTTATTTTCTTTCCTATATATACATATATTATACCTTCCTTATCTCAACTCAAAAAGGCACTTTTAAACCTTTTCGCTTTTTTCTTCCCTGTCCGCAGCGTGCGACGGAGGGAAGGGGGTGGGGGGAGCGGCGGCAGCCGCGCGGGTCGGCTACCCCGCAGCTCTTACT
>VZZY01004330.1:0-14550 GCA_013400335.1 Eurystomus gularis
ATATATATATATATATTTTACTTGCATACTTCCTACCAATAGCTGATGTGATAACTGTAGGCTACAGACAAATATTTCCTTGTTGTTTTTTCCTGACTTTTAAGTTGAAAATTGGAAAGTAGGGAGAAAAATTTAAAAGATTTATCAGCAGGAAGGAATTTTTATGTGCATACATTTTTGGTATGCATGCAAATTCCCAAATATCATTGCATATCACTGATCAGACTGTGTAGGTATTTTTAATGTTTATGCATTTCTGGAGATAGGTTAATCTTTTTTTAGCTGATAATTAGGATGTATAATAAATTCCTATATAAAAATATAAAACTAATTCAGTTGAATTATGTAAACTAGCAGTTGGAATACATAGTTCCAAATTTGTTGTGTAAAGTTTGTGATACAGTTGGCAAAAGCTAATTTGTAAAGCTTCTTTTTCTAGATGATGTAAAAAAAATTCTTTCAAATTTAAATATTTAACTTAGTAGAAATTGCATTATTGATACTGGCAGAGGATTAAAATATTAGAGGTTAGTATCTGTCAGGTCTTGTTCATCAACAGACTCATTTATTGAACCATGAACACATTTTTATTTTCCATGACAGAATCACTCATTAAAATGAACGTTGCACATAAACAGCCATGTCACTCATATGGAAAACTGTAAAACATTTGTTCATCATGTAAGGTTTTGTTTATAATTGTAGTATTCAGTCAAATATCATGTCACAATATGATTCCAAAAGCAGCACTGCTCCAAAATGTCTTCTATCCAATTAACATTCCCTGTTGTGGACAAAAAGCTGTAAACTGAGGTAGCTTTCATTATATGTGCATATACATAGTTATGTACAATTTTCAAGAAAATAAAATACAAAATGTTTAACAGTAAATTAATACTAAATTTTCAATTAGTCTATTTTAAAATTGTAATTACCTTGGTTTTATGTTCAAGATTAATGGCTATATACAAATTCCGGGGGAACAGATTATATTTAATTTGGCAGTAAACAAGCTAATAATTAGAGATCATATCCCCTAGTTTGCCAAGAGTAATTAAGACAATTCAGGTAGTACAGATTTCTTTAAAGAAAAACAACCCACAAAACAAACAAACCCCCCCCAGAAAATCCAGGAACCAAACTACAGAAAATACCTTATTCTGCATAGCTCAGTATCTCTTTGATGGTTAATCAAGTGGACCTGAATAAACTGGTTTGGTAAAACTACTCAGCTAATGAAAAATAGATGGAAAGAAAGGAATGCGAAAGGGGTCCTGGCAACAAGGTTGGATGTTTTTTTTTCTTCTCACAGTCTTTGCCATCATGTTCATGATATACAACGTTGCAGGGCAGTTCTGGAAACAGTTCCTCCTAACTCTTCTCCCTGAGAAAGAATATGTATTTGGTGGCAGAGATTTCTGAGTATCAAGGTCTGGTTTTCTTGTTTGGGTAGTTGACCTCTTTCCTTAAGGGTGTTTCTGTTCTCATCTCCAAAGATCGGCTGTCATTTTGCAAATTTGGATGCTGTCTCAAAATACATCTTTAACTTCATTGCTGGACAAACTGAAGCGGTGAAGTGGCCTTCACTTTGGGTGTTCTGGGTGCTTCTTATTTCTTTAGAGAGGGCTGGGATTTCAGAGAATTCAGAAGTAATACCAGTGAGGGGGATGCTTGGGAAGTTGGAGAGATGTATGGAGTGGGGTTTAGAAGAGTATGAGGCTCTAGGGGAAGAAGGGGAGGAAGGCGCTTTGATGGGTAGACACTTGTGTAGAAGACTTGGGAGAATAGTGAATAGATTAAGAAGGAAGAGATATGAGTTTGAGAAACTTGGAGCCTGGGGAAGACGAAGAAAAATGTTTCTTTTAGAAAGTTCTATCTTATACTCTATTTTATTACTAAATTTTAAAAAGCAATAAAAAAAATCAACCACGCCAGAATTTATTATAAAAGGAAGCGAGATTCTTTTCCAGCAGTGTGAATATGGAAGGAGTAAGAAAAATGTTGAAAATATGTAATTATAAGAAAAGAATGAAAACAAACAAATACCTTCCCAAAAGCCATACTAAAATTACTATTTTAAAGTATTTAAGGAAGTCTTTCACGAATACGTATTTTAAGCAATTAATTTGTAATACAAAAGACAACTTCTTCTTCGTGATCATCTTTCAGACTCATTAAAGGATGATTAAAAATATTGCAAAACTCCCATTCAGCTTTTTTTCTTAACTTCTAAGGAAGTATTTTGTAGCATGTCATGATTTGAAGTGAAATCTATTGTCAGATTTCATTTAGAAACTTTCAGATGTAAGAATCTGAAGTTTACAATATGTCAGTAGCAGGTCTTTCACTTTCTGTGTACAACATATATACCTATTAGATGAAATGATTAATCATGGAACTCTTGGGCAAGGGTGTGGTTTTGGTTTTGCTTTTTGAAAAGAACAACTCTCAAAACTCTAAAGTGTGAATTTAGTTTTAGGCATAATAATAATTTGAATTATCTTTGTCAAATCAGTATGTTCGTGTAGTTAAAATTCTAATTTAAATTGTGTTTACTGAAGCTTGTTCTCACGTGTTGTAGTTATCAAACCGAAAATGTATTAAATGACTGCATATAAAATGGCATAAAGACTTTGTGATAATGATATTCATAGAGTTTAACTTTTAAGCATGGTAAATACTTTGTATGAAAAGCAGAGTTGCATAGAAGGTGTGTGCAACATTAGCTGAGTTCTGTTGCAATTCCTACACACTGTCATTAACACAGTAAATAAAAGTAATTTCAGTAGTCTGTGGAGCTGTAGGCAAGACTGGAGATCTATATCTGGAATATTTTGAAGAAAGCAAAAGCTCTTCGCTTTCGATGAGGAAAATTACTTTCAAACTTGAAACATTAGTGGAAACTTTAGAAATACATGGTACTTCTAGAGTTCATACCTTTCTGTAAATATTTGAGACTAACATCTCAGTTCAGACCTTTAGATATGTAACTCTAAACACACAAAACCCTCTGACGGAGTAAAACAAACCCGTTCCACTATAAGTCAAATTTAAAGAAAAATAGGAAAATGTATTTAGGAAGACAAAAGCAGAGATGTAGAATTCACCAAATATACCAGAAAATAACTTTCTGAATATCTTTGCTTCTTAGCTAAGCTAATAAGCTAATATCTTAGCTTCTTTCCTTTATCTCTAATACCATTGAATTAAAAAAAAAAAACCAACAGAATATGTATTTGCCTTAATTTCAGCAGTTATTGTCTGTGTAAAATATTAGCTTTTCTTAGCACAGATTTCATTGGTCATAGAAAAAACAAGATGTTTGATTAGTGGAGTTAGAGTATGTTAATAGCTTAGAGGAATATTAAACAGCAAATTTTTAAAAACTGGGAATTAAAATTTCTTTTAAAAATCCATGTTTTTGTACTTAACCTAAAATGACTTGGCCATTAAGACTAGAGAAAGACTTGGGGGGTGCTGGTTGATGAAGAGCTCAACATGAGCCAACAACACACAAGTGAAGCCCAGAAAGCCAACCGTATCCTGGGCTGCATCAAAAGAATTATGGCCAGCAAGTTGGGGAAAATGATTCTGCCGCTCTACTCCACTCTTGTGAGACTCCACCTGAAGGGGTGATCCAGAGGAGGACCACAAAGATGATCAGAGAGCTGGAACACCTCTCCTACGAGGACAGGAGGAGAGTTGGGGTTGTTCAGCCTGGAGAAGAGAAGGCTCTAGGGAAACCTCATTGCAGCCTTCCAGTTACGTGAAAGGGGCCTACAAATAAGCTGGGGAGGGACTTTTTATGAGGGCTTGTAGGGATAAGACATGGGGTAATGGCTTTAAACTGGAGGAGGAGAGATTTAAATTGGAAATTAGAAAGAAGTTTTTTACTCTGAGGGTAGTGAATCACTGGAACAGGTTGCCCAGGGAGGTTGTAGATGCCCAAACACTGGTTGTGTTCAAGACTAAGTTGGATGGGGTTTTGAGCAAAGGTGTCCCTGCCCATGTCAAGGGGGTTGGAACTAGGTTTTTCTTTAAGGTCCTTTCCAACTCAAGAGATTCTATGATTAAAAGACAACGAATTGCTGTTGGTCCACTTCAGTTAATTTGTTGGTGTTCGGTGATTCAGGTTCATTTAGTTTGAAGCTCAAGGCCTTTCTCTTATGGCATCTAGTTCTAAGACTTCTATTCTTTAGCGGAAGAAAATGATAATGGGAAAGGCAGTGATTAAATTATTGCTGTACTTCATGTTTGGGTTGTTTGGGATTATTGAAAGTTGGCACCAATGCTAGTTTTCCTGAAACTCTGGACACTTATTCAGTTGATTCTTTACGTCTTGTGTGTGTACCTAAATGTATTGTGTCAGAAAATTTGTCAATTCAGATTTTCACATTTGTGGAAACTTTCAACGAATTTAGCACAGAACGAGTATGACTTTCATGCTAACAGTACTTCATGCTGTTCCACTAGCATTATTCCACCCTGATTTAGAGAAATGTCTCCTATGCTAAGAAAGTTACTGTCTTTTCCCATTAAGAAAAAAGTATTATTTCTCTTACAGGGTCTTTGGAAACTACATAGGCTTTTCAAAGTGGAAGCTTGACATTCTTGGCTTACTTTTTTAAATATATATGTGTATATATATATACACACATATATGTATCTTGGCAGTCTCAAGGTAGTTTTAAAGATTACTCTATTACTTGAAATTATAGATTCTCAGTTTTCAACAGATACCTTTTTTTTTGGCACTATTATAAATAATTTTGGGGAAATGCAGGTAACCATTATAAGCTCCAAACTCAGAATCACCTAAACTGCATTTCTTTAATACATTCTGACATCTGAAGATGCAAAAGCAGTGCTCATATCATAGGAGATGATAAATTGCAGAATAGTGGACATGCAGGTTATTGGAAAAAAAGTACTAAAATAAAGTATGCTTTGCATAAAGTATACTTTTTTTGTGTGTGGTAATTATATTGAAAAATGCAGATCTGTATATGACATCTTTTTACTATCTTAGTGTTCCTCAGCACAGGACTTGCATGAAATTAATGATTTGCAATTGATATTTCAGTACTCTCATTGGAGAGTGATTGTTTTTAAATTGCTACCCTAATTGTATTCTGAACAATGTCCTGTAACTGCCACAGGGATGAAATGCACATCACCACTGGCTGTCTGGATTGTGTAAGGCATGCCTTTATGGATCTTAATTGTTGAGGTCTTACCTGCATAAGCATGTGGTCATGTTGTTGTCTCGTGTAGGTGGGACCCTTGGCCAGTTTCTCATATAGTGCTTCTGATGGCCTGGTTTAGCTGCTGGTGCTGAAATTTTTATTCTGTCTCAATAAAATATTGGTATCTGAATGATCAGTCACATCAAAGTATAATGATTTAAACAACAAATACATGTACGACAATACATGTCAAAACTGATACAATACATCTGCTTGAGCTTCAGACTCATAATCACAGGAGCTATGAATGTCTACACTTTCTCTATGTCTGCTTGCTACTTGTCAGCACTGCAGAGATGATGTGCTGAGCAGCTGCAGGCAATTTGTTTCTTTTTTTTTGGTTCAGAGTGCTTTTTTTTCTTTTTTGATGACCCCAGGTTTGTGCTTTGCTAGGTCCTTCATGTAATCTTTCAGGCATGTGCTTTACATAGCCTTATGTCTAGCCCTTACTTAGACTAAGGTAGGTGGAAAAAGGGAAACCTGCTTTTATCAATAAACATTTTTTTTTCCTTGTTGGTTAGATATTCATAAAATGGAATCATAAATCTAGGGTTTTTAGAAGCTTTCCACTGCGTGTTTGAAGGAATGAGAGACCTGTTCCAATATATTGAACATTTTGGCTTTTTCAAAACTCGCCCCAAAGACCTAGATTGACATTTCCATTCTGGTTTGTTTTTTTTCCCCACATAGGAAAGTCTTCTGATACTATGACATGAGAAGTCCTGTTCATGTTTCAAGTTGGACTGAACTTCCAGCTTGAAATGACCTGGTAACTCAGAGCATGCATTTGATTTATTTGTTCTCAGTTTGCAAGCTATATTGGTTTAAGAGAGAAATAAAGTAAAAATGCATGGAAGTGTTGCTTCCTGCCTGCAAAGAGCAATTAAACATAGGGATGAGAGGCATCTCCTAAACATAAGGTGGGTAGGCTGAAGGGAAGAAGAAAAATGGGGAAAGAGTAGTAGGAAGGATCTAGAGTGTGCAGTACACTTGCAGACACTTGCAGACACTTGCAGACTGCCAGTATGAACAGAGACTAAAAAGGTGGCTAGACTTTTGTGGCACAGGAAGAAAAAGCTTCATAGGGTCAGGAAGTGCCCTGGGGTAGGTTTTGTTTCCCAGGAAGTCCGTGAATCCACTAAAACTGATATTCCTGTTGGTGGCATATTCTCTGTGTAAAAACATAACCATTCTAGTTTATATTCAAAGGAAACTTGGCTTTTCTGAATTTTTGTCTTTTGGGGTAACTCAGTAATGGAAAATGTCTGGGCACTTTCTCTTCAAGATTGTGGCCAACATGTAGTCCCATTATGGGTTCCATCATAAAAATACCCAACAACTCCCCAAGAAACCTGAAAACCCTAACCCACTTGAATAGAATTTGTCTGCCCATCTAAAACTTGTATCTTAGACAAGTTGTTAACTTTAATGAAATCCCAATGGGCCTTAAATTCTTAATAGTATTTATCAAATCATCATGCCTTGTACAATAACATTAAAATAGAAAAGAAAGCTAATAAACATTTATTTCACTCAGAAATCTAATGAAGAAGTTCACTAGGCAGCGTGTCAATTAGTGGACACATAATTAAAAGATCTGCATACCCTACAGCAGCTTCACAATATGAGATCAGCTGTGCTATTCTTACACTTGCAGGGGCATGTAGCTTGACTGTTGTGAGTTCAGGTACTGACTGAATGTATCTCAAGCCTGAATGGCATGCCCAGAGTAATTGTTTTAAATTCATATTATGTGTTGTTGACTGTGTTTTGCCATTTAGTCAGGTAGTCATCCTGCTGCGTAGCTTTTCCACATGGCTATTTTTAGTGATCCCCTTAAGTTTGATATGAAAATGCCCCAGGATCACAATTATTTTTTTTCTATTCCAAAACTAAGTCTGCAAAACTGACTTCAGCTTTGTTTTGTTCTGTTTTTGTTTTGGCATACAACAATTTGAAGGTTATGTCAAGTCACATTTTATCTGTAATGTATAAGCTCTTATAAGCCTTCTCTGATCTGATTTACACAGAAGACTTTCGAAGTGAACACATGGATCTTGTGGTATAGTTTTTGAACAGCATTTGTCAGACTTGTCATGAGGATAAAGCTTTGACTTCTTCCCCTGCCTCCACCCTGTGTCGGTGTGCTACTGAAAAAAAGAAAAGAAAAAAAAGGGGAAGGGGGAAGAAAAGGAAATATTACTTTATCTGAAAGTCTCTAGCCTAAAATCTACCAGCCCCAAACCCGCAACACCTTCTCTTGCCCAAAAGAAGTTACAAGCAGAACAAATAAGCCATGAGTAAAGGCATCTGGGAAAGAAGCAGGAAACAGAGCCAGGTTCATAATTTTCATTGGCTTTCATCTAGGGCTTCTATGTCTTTATAACGCAATCTGTGTGCAAAAGATCTCACTTGACTCTTGAAACTTAGATGGCATTAATCAATTAATTTCTCCTACAGTAACAACTTGAATGAAAAAAATTATGGAAAAAAATCTGGAAAAGACACTGTGCTGTATGGATCCAATTCCATTTTTAAAGGGGAAGTGCTGATAAAATGAAACAAACCGTATGTCAGATGGGGTGCTTTTTATGAGAAGCCTACTGATGTGAGAAGAGACAGGGGCATGAAATAGAAGTTTGTTTGGTCCAAATAGTCACTGTGATTTCTGTGGAAGAAAGAAAAGGGACATTTCTCACAGTAACTAAGAGACAGTACAGATAATTTTGCTGGTAGTGTCAAGCGAGGTTGAAACAATGAATTTGCAGAAGAAAATACTAAGTTTTAAATGCCACTTAAATTTGCATAGAAAGAAAGAAGAGGAAATAAAGAATCCTCACTTTCTGGTTTTAAGTGGTTAAAGCTTTAGTTTGTTATTCTGGACATTCTTTTGTGCTCAGTTTTTTTGGATGGAGATTATATTTTAGTATGTGTTCTTCTTTAGTGGAGCGTTCATTCCCTTTGATTCAAGATATATTTAATTTGCAAGTCTTACTGCTGTTCCCTCTCTGCACTAATGCAATTGTGACAAATTTGTTTGGAAAAATTCACAGGAGCTGCAAGAGTTACTGCTAACAACCTTCATGTACAATCTGTGGTGGTTCTTAATGAAGACTTGGTTTGATTTATATTTACATTTCACTCATTAAGATCTTCAGTTGAACAACGCTTTTAAAAACTATCCTTGCCAGTGATTCGGAACCAAATTTTAACAAGAGTGTGGGTAGTGGGGGGTAGGGGGGAAAGAGAGATTGTTGTAAGGACCATAACAGATATGTCAGTGAGTTGGACAATAGAAAGGTAGAGCAATGCTTTAAATTGGAGAATAAGGAATGGAAAGTAAAGTGAAAGACATGATGACAAAACTGCCTTTTTTAGTAACTGGCTTCCCGAAATGTACAGACAGTAGAAAATTAATTCAACAGAAAAGCAGGAGGGTTTTTTCTTCCTCTAATATCTTATTTAAACCTTAGGTAAACTCATTTATTCATGTCTTGAAAGACTTTATACACAGCTAAAATGTTCATCTATGAAACTGTTTGAAAGCAGGGACCTTGAAATTAGAGTTACTGTTTTCCCATTATTGGGAAAAAGTGAAAACTTTAATCTGTCAAAACTACTTACCTATACAAAACATTTATATGACTTGTTTTTTCATAATTGTTATAGCCTTATGTTAAAACATTTTCATAGGTGGGAACCTTATAAAATGTTAGAAAAACAAACATAACTAGAAGAACAGCTAGCATGTCTGGGCCTGCCATGCTGTGGTAACGGTCAACAGGAGAAATGAGTCTGATGTATGTAAAAAGGCATCAAATCAACAGCAGTGAAAACCAGGGTTGGCAGCAGAATGACATGAGCAAACAGTTACAGTGTGATGTCTGTGAAGATTTTGCTAGATTAATAATAAAGAGGTATACATAAATGATTATAGTTTTTGACAGTTTTAATGACAAGTCATCCAAGGAAAAAATCTGCATATTTGGAATAAAAAAATGTCAAATTTGAGATGACAGACGGAAAGAGCTGGTTGGGAACAGAGACAGGCAGCTTGTCTAAATATGTATAATACTAAATACAGGTGATTATATTATTTGAATTAAAAATAAGCTGTGATTCAATTATTTTAAAATTGTTAGGACTTCTCAGATGCAAATTTCACCAGGTGCAAGGAGTAGTTGTAACAACAGGCACGTCACACGTTACTTAAAAATAACATTCCTAGGCATCAGTAGGTATCTTTCCACTGAAGTAAAGCTGTTTAGTATGGTCAAAAGCAAATTCCTCTGTTCTCTTTTCCCAATGTAATTTGAGATAGATTCTAAAACTATGTAATTCAGAAGGAATAACAAAGATTTTTAAAGGTTGCCTTTTTGAAAATAATATATGGATGAATGAGGCAACTGCTGTATGTGCTATGCATATTTTTCTTGTGGGTTACAGCTGAAGCTGAATGAAGAGTACCTCTTTTGGCTTTTAAACCATATTTTTTAATATGATCTTGTTTCCATTTATGGCAGCTCATTGAACTCACTCTTCTCAGTGTAGCTTAAAGTACTATGGAAATCAAGAAGCAAAAATTGAAACATTTTTTTATTAGAACAGTGTGTCAATACTGAGTATGTATAGAACACTTCAAATATGTAAAAACCCATTTGTTTTTTCCTTGTTGGCCTTTACCAGTGGGATAACTTGATCATTGCTCAACAGCAAAGTCAGGAGAAGCCTCAGAAGTCTGACAGTAAATGAAGTTACGCTGCTCTGCAGGCTCAGTGTCTGTGCTATCCTGGAGCTAGGGAAGATAGCATTGGAGAAGTGGTGGTCATTGTAACTGAATCTGCTCCTCGTGATATGCAGTGTTAGGCAGGCCCACCACAGAGTTAGTATACAAGGTGTGCCAAACCTTACTAGAGCCAGGGTGAGTCTAACAAACTAGAAGGAAGACATTATTGGTATCTGGAAGACTATCATACCCCCTAACTTTCTCTACCTTTCGTTTCAGAAGATGATAGAGTCCTCTTCCAAACATGTGCCTTTCTTTCAGGCTCTTGACACTGAACATAGAGAGCAGTTAAGTTTATATTAAAGTAATTAAAGCACATATTTTAAACACTTACAAACTTTAAAAAAACAGCTTTTAAGTAAAGATGGATCAATTGTTATCACGGTATTATGTGGTACCTCAGGATGTCATTATCTTAGGATGCTGATCTTGGTTTTGATTGGCAGTAAGTATAAAGGTCTAATATGCCATTTGCATTTATTGATTGTAAGTTTTAGTAATGGCTAGACAAAGCTCAGATAATCTTATTTAGTTGTCATCCATGTCAGGCCTGCAGTCAGCACAGGATTTGCTTAAGAGGTATGTTGTTTTAGTTATAGATGTATCAAAAAATAAACTTGTTAAGATGATGCTTAAGCAACCAACACCCATAAATATAGCATGCTTTATTTTTCTGTCTTGATTTGAAATTTTGTATGATAAATGCTAAACTTACAAAGAAAATCTGGGCTCCCTTTTAATCTTTATGAATTTAAATGCTGTCAACTTTCAAAAAACAAACTGATAAATCTGTGTGCGCCTTTTGGTGTGATGCTGATGTTACTGGGATTGTCACTAGACTGAGAAAGTCTGTTCAGTGATACAAAGATCTTGGAGTACTAATGCAAGCTTTCAAGTACAAGATCTAGTACATTTTCACGAGCACCTCTATAGTATTGTGTGTGTGTCTTCATCTGGCTGTGTGAGCATACATGAGCTGTTATATAGTCTTTTGTACTTTTAAATTGTTCAATATGTTTGCAAATATATTTGACAAAAATGAGAAGCTTTGATCCAGTACTTCAATTTTATCATACATTTGATCTTTTGATAATTGAAATTACTTTCTAGTATACTCATATCCATATTGTGTATAGATGAAAGCAGCACACTGTATTTGGAAAAGAATAATAGCACAAAAATGGCCTTGTATCTCTGAAGAATATTATGCAAAATGTAAGGAGCTAATTATTCATAAAGTCATATTTCTAAATAATTCTGATTGCTTTTAAATCATTGCTGGAGGGAGTTTTTTATGTTTAGAAAGTGAGGTACACGTAGCGCAAATACAAAACTTACAACTTCCAGTTGATCTCAACTGGAGTTAAGTTATAGAGCTTCTATTTTATATCTGTATTTGTCCTACCACCTTGTAAAAACCAGTTAAATTGTTCAGAGAATGTGTTAGCTAAATAATGAGTTATACATTTATTGTTCTGTCATTGCTCAGCCACTAGGTTCTTGTTTCCCAAGAAGGTCACCAAAACAAAATTGGTTTGTCATGGCCCT
Organism: Eurystomus gularis; assembly: GCA_013400335.1. Classification (NCBI taxonomy): domain Eukaryota; kingdom Metazoa; phylum Chordata; class Aves; order Coraciiformes; family Coraciidae; genus Eurystomus; species Eurystomus gularis. The sequence goes on from VZZY01004330.1 coordinate 11,581, forward strand.
CAGCAGTCTCTGGCATTTGGTACCCAATCATACACACCTCAGCCATGCTTGAGGAGGTTTCCTGTTTCTCAGAGCAATGGTCAATCTTCCCTACTGATGCTATATTTCACTGACTTTGAATAACATGAAATATGATGTTTCTTCCATTTTATACCTTTAGTAATGTTTTACTAGGCTTCTTGCATAAGTGAAAGAGTTAATACATCTATAATAGCAAATACCTGTTATTTACTAGGAAAAAAAAATCCAGTGTTTAATGTTTGACAGAAAATAATTAATATAAAAATGTCATCCTTGCTGCTTGTTACCATAAAAATCAGTATTGCAAGCAAATGAAATCAATAGCTAAGTTGTGCTTGACCCAAGATGAGATCCTAAGAGATCTCATCCCTTTTGGAATGGCATCAGTGCATGGAAAGTTGTGTGAAGAATATCACTGCTCAGCCTTTTGTGAAGGATATATGTTGTCTAGGATAACCAAAATGATGTTCATTTATCTTTAAATCATTAAAGTTTTCATTAAGGTTAATTGCACTGGAAGTTCGAAGAGTCTGTACAAAGATAATTAGAAAAGAAAGAAACCTCTTAACAATATTTTGCAGTCTTTTAAAGAGCTCACTTCAATTACTTAAATGATTTCTTAAATGTGTAATTGAGTAGAAAGTCTTCAGAAATTAACCTCTGCTATTAAAATGCAATTGTCACATGATTTTTCATATATAGACAGCTGATTTCTGGCTTTAGGTGTACACCCCAACACCCCAACCTTACTTCTAGATTTTCTACAATTGAAGTCTATGTAACACAGAATATTTTCTGTTTTGACTTTCACATAGATTGCCTCATCTGTTGAGTAGGTATTTTTTCTGTCTTTTGCACTGAACAGGTGTTTACAAAAAGTACCCCAGTGCTTTCATTATTACTTTGACCCTTTGCTTTATGCAAATTTTAAGTTTACAGATTGCTACCTGTTAAAAAAAAATAAACAAAAACACCACCACAGCTGTCTAGTTTTGACTGAAGTTACAGCAGAGAGGAAGAGCTACATGCCTTGCTGTGACATGTTGATCTATTGTTTTTGGTGCATTACTTATACCTTTCTTGCACCTGGGAAAACATAATCCAGGAGAGCAGCACAGGCGGAGTTCTACATGGCTAGAGAGCAGCTCTGTGGAAAGGGACCTGGGGGAGGTCCTGGTGGACAGCAAGCTCAACACAAAGTGAACAGTGTGCTGCTGCAGCAAAGAAAGCCAGCAACATGCTGGGTTTTGTCAACAAGGGCATCACCAGCAGAAAGAAGTCATTATCCCACTCTACTCAGTGCTTGTCAGGCCACACCTGGAATACCATGTTCAGTTTTGGTCCCCAGTGTATAAAAAAAGATGTGGACAGGCTGGAGAGGGTCCAGAGAAGGGCCACAAAGATGATCAAAGAACTGGGAAGCCTGCCATATGAGAAAAGGCTGAGAGAATTAGATTTGTTCAGCCTTGAGCAAAGGAGACTTAAGGAAGACCTTATCACCATGTTCCAGTATTTAAAGAGTGGCTGCAGAGAAGACGGAGACACTTGTTTTACAAGGAGTGACAGGGAAAGGGGTGATGGGTATAAGTTACTTCTGAGTGCATTCCAGTTGGACACAATATGGAAATTTTTCACAAGAGCAACCAGCCATTGTGAGGCTACAGTGGCTTCCCCAGGGAAGTGGTGGACTCACTGACATTGGACACTGTTAAGATTTCACTGGACAGGATACTCGGCAATCTTGTCTAGACTGTGCTTTTCCCAAGAAAGGTTGGACCAGATGATCCTTGAGGTCACTTCCAACCTAGTATTCTATAGTTCTATGATTCTACTGTAGTTTTACCAATAGTAGGATTCCTTGACTTATCTGGCCTGGATATTGAGCATTATTGTAACACAGTGTAGTTAGAAGATGGTTAGAAATAGCAAAAGCTGAAAATACTAACCTTTAAGGTTAAGGGATTTTTATTTTTTTTCCTACTAAAGCCTGAAATGCTAGTCTTTTAACACCTGGACATTTATTTACTTTTAGATAAAAGTAGTCTGTAAAACTTAAAGGAACTGTCTGTGCCCTTAGAATTAAATTAATATACATCTTCACTGTTACTTTGAAATGCTCAATAATTACTATTACTGACCTTTGTACAATTATTTACATTTTCTTTTAAGGACATGGTAGCTTAAACTACTTCATGTGTCCTTTCCTTTGAAAGCTAATTGCATGTGTTTGGAAGAGGGATCTGTCGCAATGGCAATAATAAGATTAAATGTAGAAGTCCAATTGAGTGTGACACTAGTTGAGAATGCAGCTCTTTGCTTCCTAGGTATGTATTCCCAAGCAGAGCATGTTATTTAATGTGCATATCTCTTCCTTTAGTGAAATTAAAGAAGCTTATTGTAGTATTTACTTACTAATTTACATGAGGCACATGCAGAGAAGTTCTAAGTAGCCAAAAATACAAAGCAATTAAAAATTCATTGTAATCAAGGAGTTCGGAAATGGCAAAAGACTGTGAAATCTCTGAGGATAACTGAAAAAGATTGGTAAGTATCTGAAAGAAAGAGGACCAAGGGAATGCGTATAGTGAAATGAGTGTATGAGGAGGCATAGGAAAGCTGGAAAATGGAACAAGGTAAAAACAACAGGGGCAGGAAAAAAGTAAACATGGTAAGACAGAGTCCATTTTCAGCATCTTTTGCCTTACTTGCTTGTCAGTACTGCATTACTGTAGAGCGGTATGTTTGCTGCTTTTAAACAGAACAGCTTGATGCATAATAGTCATCTTTGAGTTCGCAGTAACCATTGCTACTTATGTCAATTTTGGATACTTTTCAGAGAATCCGTGAAATGCACTGCTCCGCTCTTAAAAGTAACAGTGACACACTTGTGTTATCAAAAAAAATATTTTTGCCTTACTCACTTTGTGCACATGTCTCCATCTTCCCCCC
>VZZY01004330.1:14561-33709 GCA_013400335.1 Eurystomus gularis
ACAAGGATTTTATATACCACTCCAATAAATAATTCTGTGGGCAATTCTTTATTTCTCGGGAATTTTAATGTATAGTTATCCAGTGCAATTATTGTGCCAGTATGCCAGTAGCATAGTAAATTTGATTGATAATCTTTAAACTTTAGGTGTATTTCTAACTGGCTATGCTTATTTATGCTCAGATTTCCTGTAGTCCCATATACTTTTGAAAGTAACAACCCAGTGTAGAATTAAGATGTTTTGTTCTTTTTCCATTTTGTTCAGTTTTTCAATTGAAGTATGATTTCATTTAGTCAGAAGCAATTATGAAGCAGCAATTGTTTTGGCTATCAATATTTTACAAGACTCTCTCAAGGTCACTTTAAGCATGTAAACCATTTTACTCACTATTTTTGACTAATGGCTACAATTTGCTGTCAAATTAATAGTCTGACACTGGGAAATCACAAAGGCATAACATTGGAAAATGCAGTTGCTTTGGAGATTTTTTTTAACTGGGATGCTGATATAATTTGAAGCACTTGCTAAAAAAAGTTGCAGTTTTTTAGGTTTCTGAAATACACTTCTGTATACTAGCTGTTTTTAAAAGAATGATTTGTATTTAAAACAATAAAAAATGTAGCTGCTGTTAATAATACTGTAGCAACAAAACCAATATACTATATATTAGAACCTTGTAAACCATTTCCTTTGCTGATGCATGTTTTTGTTGTTTGCCCTGATGGAAACTGGATATAGAGAGGTCCATTTCATGGTTTGGTTTTGTAGTAGAAATTTGATGTATTTCATTAAACTATATAACAATAGTAAATAAGTATTTAAAAGTTTATGGTATTGATTATATGTTGCTTGCTTAGGAGGACCTTTGTCTCACTGGAGTGTTTTATACTACTGCCATGAATTTTACTTTTTATAAAGTAAAGTAAGTCTTATCCTTGCTAGCTTAGTTTCAAAATATGACTACTTTGGCATGTAAACTGGAGGAGATCACAAGTATATTGGTACTGAACATTTGAAGAACTTCTTATGTATTGTGTTAAAGTTATTAAAACTACATAGATGGTTTACAGGTGCAGAGTTGCTCACCTGATATACATCGAGAAAGTTCCACAGCAAGCATCCACTAGAGGAAATTAATCCTCTCTCCATATGAATAGGTCAAGTCTGTTAAACTGAGGTGTTCAGGTCTTTCTTCACATAAGTATTTTATTTGCTTAATGAGTCTCTCTTGGACCTTCAGCCATACATTTCTTCTGTAGTCTTTTTGTGAACAGTGAGATAGGGAGGAAGTGATCTCAGTGTAGCCTTGCAGTTGTGTACTTAGGTCACAGAACATTAGACATACCAGCTTGAAACTCATTACATTGAAGATTAGCTATTATTATGCAGGAGTATTTAAAATGCTGTTATGAAAAATGTTATGTCCTCCTTAGATTGTTACAACGCTGTTACGTACTCTCTCAGAAAAGTGTAAAGCCTGTTCAAATACACAGTTGTACTCTAGAAAAACATAAAAAGAAAACTACTTCTTCTAAACATTGGATGCATATAATAGCCTACAATGACATCAGAGATGCTTCAATAAAAAATACTAGGTTATCCACAGTAAACCTAATCTTCTAGGTGCTACAGTATTTTAAAAGTTTTTGCTGAAGTATCTCTGTAAGAGAACTGAATTTTTATATTTGCGCAGTGAAGAATGGCAGAGGTGAAACAGAAGTGTTTTTCATAGTCTCTGCACACCACTAGAAGTGACCACAGTTGTTGCGTGTCATGGTTTAGGGCCAGGCAGGCTACTAGGTGAATGACAGATTGCTCTCCACCAGACCCTCTGCCTTCCTGAATGGGAAGAGAAAGGGAATAAGGGAGTGAGACTTATGGATTAGAAAAGAAAGCTAAAAAAGCTTTAATGAAAACAGCAATAATAAAATGAATTAGATACATATATACACAAAGCCAATATGGAACCCAACCCCCTTGATGGCAATTGTGTCGCCATCACTACTGATGCTGTGGAGAAGGCACAGGGGAAGACCCAGACTGGACTCCATGGCAGATAGGAACTGGATTCAGGAGCTGGATTCTGGAACTGAATTCAGGAATACACAAATCAGGATCAAAGGCAAAACAGACAGACTCCTCCTTTGATGCTAGCCGTTGAAGAAGAGGAGCTTGACCCTCATGATCCCTCAGCTTTATACTGAATATGACATATATGGGATGGAATACCTTTTTTGTCAGTTTAGGGTCACTTGTCCTGTCTGCTTCTCCCTGTAGGTGCAGCCATTTTGGTCTGCGCAAGAGCAAGTACAAGCAAGAGATTTTCCATGTACCAGTCCTTAGTAGTAACTCTAAACATCAAGCTTCAGAAAGTGCAGTTAGTTAGAAGAGACTTAGCTGAAAAGTAAAATCACTGAACAGAATTAGTTCTGTTCCAACTCAGACCAGGGCATTGTGGATTATGAAAGTGTGCAGGTAGGATTATTGAGTAGGATTACTTGGTCAGTAGGTAGGATTACTTAGTCAATCTGGATGGCTTTGCACCTCACTGTTTAGTTAAGGTCCAGATCTATCCCTCAGGGTACTAGAGTGTGTTTTATGAGATGCATCAGTGGCCGTCTATGTGCTGAAATGCAGTAGTACATCACTGTTATCACCCTTGAGACAACAGGTGGGATGCTTTGGGGTTTTCTGAGTTATATTCTGAAAAAACTATGTTTTGGGTTTGCTTATGATTTATGACTGTACACTTGGGCAGGGAAATGAAAGGTGCATAAAAATCGTAACAGAAGAAGACTACTATTAACAGCATTCAAGAGCCTGAGTAATTCAAATTGCTTTCTATACCAACATAAAGAAAAGTGAATCGCATGTCAAAACCACTATTTGCATGGACAGTTTTAACATTTTAAATCTAGTACGGAAAAATCATGTTGCTCATAAACTTGTTTCTCTCATTTAGAGGACTAGCGAGTAGTTAGGTTTTTTCATGTACACTCACTTTCTAGCAACTTCCATTTTCTTATCTCCTTTGTAGTTTAATTCTTTGGCAAAATTTCCTAAATTTGAAAAGGCATGGTGTTTTCTAAATCTAATGCAATTTTTGTTTGGTGTATTACAGGAAAATATTAGCTTCCTTGGTAAAGGTACTATTTCATTTGCTTGTATTGTGGTTTTGGTTTTTTTCTTCCCCTATTTATTTTAAAGATTTGAGATATGTGCCTTTTTTTTTTTTTAAACAAATAGGGCTACATTGATAAAGAAACCTTTTGTTTTGATATGCATCATTGTTTTCCATTCACACTACTCAATAATAAATGCTGAATTCATTACACCTCTAGAAGAACATACTATTGTTGGTACTTATTTAGCATTACCTTAAACCTAGTATGTTCACTGTTCTGTTGAAGAGTCAATAAGATAAAAATATATAAATATGCTAATTCAAAAAAGTTGTTTAATTTTGAAGCCAAACTTCAGATCTCCCACCAGGCTTAACAGGAAACTGAAAGTGATTAGAATAGTCACAGAATTTAATTAGTTTTGTAACTGTGTTCTGTTAAAATTTTGCTTTAGGCAGTGTATTCTGAAGTCAGAATCTTTATCTGGTTTGGTTTTAGAAGATTTTGAGACTCCCCGTGTGGTAGCAGTATGGTATTGTATCAGCGCTACATATTAACGAACTGGTTGGATGTTTCCAAAATGCAACTTTTGACTGTTGTTTTGTGATTCGCCTTGCTACGTGAGACATTTCCAGCTCCTTCCTTTAACCTTGGATTTAAAGATAAAATATTTAATTTTCAAAATTTCATAAACATAAAGTCTTACCATGTACACTAATGTTGTCTCTTTCTTCCCCATGCCAAGACTGCTTATGCTTTGTCTTCTTTTTCCTAGGTGAGTAACTGAAGGTTAACAGAATTCCTGGTTGTCAAGTAAGCTTAATGCTTTTCTATAGTATGCTGTGGGTAAGTAAGAAAAACACTACGTATTATTTTGTTGTTTTTTTGTTTTGTTTTTCTTAAATAGCATATAAGCAAAAATGAATAATTGGTGTTAACTTCTGCAATGCTGTTTTAATCAGTATCATAATTGGTTACTGTATTAACACAAAACTGCAACAGATTTGAAAATGTATTTTATATGGAGAAGCTTGGATGGTACATGTTACTCAATTTCATAGAATTTTGACTGTTCTGCCCTTTTTTGTAATTTAAATTATATATCTAGGGTAGAATTGCAAACTTTGAGGAGTTTGTAGATGTGAACATGTTTTGTTTTCTACAGGAACAAGTTTACATGAAAGTAGATTAAAATTCACAGTTGTACAAATTAAGTTAGGAAAGTATTTCACAGATTTGAAAAACTGTTTTATGCTTGTGGCTCCTACATTTATGAATAGACGTGTTATACTTTGAATTTTGTTAATGGTCAGCTTTATGCTTTAGACATAATGTTACGTTAGCAACATAACATTACTTTGGTTCTGGAGAAGTTGTTAGGAAAATATATGTTTGTGATTTAATAGTCCCTAGTTTTCATTCGCTCCTTAGTTGTCATTTCCATCTTCTATGTGTTTGTTATAACTGGATTTTTTTTTTCTGAAAGTCTTTTAAACAGAATGGCTGACTTATGCTGGATTTACTTTTTATCAGCTGCTGGATGTATGGTCAGAAAAACTAGAAGTAAAGACTTTTGTTGTAATCCTGGCCCTACTGGAATGCATTGCACAATCTTACCAGTGTCTCTAGTGGCCAAAGTTGTTTCCCTTGGAAACATCTTTCATATCAGTCAGAAATTAATATAAATAGAGACAGAGCTGTACATAAATACATTAAAACACTTCAAACCTGTAACAATCTCAGTTCTGACTTCATGTAAATTGTCATTTATTTAATGCTAGTTCAAGTACTTTGATTAATGTTTAAAGCCTGCAGTGTTAACTTAGTGATGTTTTGGTTTTGTTTTGTGATTATTTTTTTTTCTGGAAGTAACAGTGTGAGGTGGACACGGATGCCTGGATTAGCAAAATCCAGGCAAATGCCCAGTTGGTTTAAATATTCTTAGAACAAAGGAAATTTTTAAAATATGCCTTAGACATTGTTCTCTTAGATACTCTTTGAAGCCTGATACGTGCTCTACCAGTAATGCTTTTCTGCTTTATATGAGAGCAGAAGAACTAAAGAGCATAGGTTTATTCAGTGATACTTGTACAGTAATATTCATACATGAAAAAAACATGCTTCTAGAAAATCAGAATTTTGACATGTTTTTCTTAAACCTGGAAAACTTTAAAAAAGTTAATATAAAGAAAGCTGAATAGTACCGTATGATGTACAGCATGTGGAAAGAAGAATACGAGTACAGAAACACTTATTAATCATGCATTTAAAGCCTCAAGGCAGACAACGCATGTTAAAAATGTAGTGAATGAGGCTGATTCAGGATGCCTGGCAGTCATTTTGTTATGTCTTCCTTATTTTGCCTATACTATGATTTGTCAAAACCTTGACTGTTACTCTGTAATTAATCTTTTTCTTTAAATGTTAAAAAGCAGCCCCTATAAAAGGTGGAGAGAAAGTTAGTTATTTTATGTGTTCAGGTATGTCTGGTTTTATTTTCTGAGGTAGCAATTTAACTTTTCAAGAAGTAATAAAACACTTGAAATTCGATGTCTTGTGAAAACAATAAGCAATCTTTTTTTTCTCATTTGAAAACCTTGTTTTTACAAAACTCATTCTATCATATCTCAGACTATTTGCTTTCATTGAAAGACAAAGAATAAAGTGATGAGCCTCATTGGAAGTGAATGGAAATCTTGCTCTCGAGGATCAGTAATTCACCCCATATAAAATTATTCAGTTTTATTCAATATTGAGGTAATGCATTTAAATACTAGGTTGGATTCTATCTAGAAACTTAGATTTGAAAAAGGTAGTCCAGGAAAAATAAAATTAATATGGAATGCAAAACCAGTTCCTACCTCTGTCAGTAATTTCCAACATAAAACCAGTATTTTAAAATATCTTGCATTTTTATGACTGAATTAATTAGCCATTGGAGAAACCTCTAGTGGTATAAAAATAGTACCAAAATATTGGTAACTTGCATCTTTTGAACATAGAATAGATTGTATTTTTCTTATGTATTCTGTAGAAATAATCCAAATTGCATTTAGTGAATTTCAAAAGGAAGTGAAGTTGTAACTTAGATATGTTAATAAACAGTCTTAGGAACAAATCATTTTGAAAATACCAATGTCTTTTTCATTTCTACCCAGTAAGTTACTTAAGACATTAAATGTCTAGGGTACAATGTTTTCTAAATACAGAATTCTATGCATAAGATGAGCTATACTTTAAAATTATAGCTGCCTTAAAAAGATTTTTTGGGAATGACATCTTTTGACTTCTTGATTAATTACATCAGCTTTGTTTAAATGCTAATATTATTCTTCATATCTTTCTTTGAGTAGGCCTGTGTTATTAACCACAGCAGTAATGGAAAACACTCATTTTTGTAAATATTTGACACATTTTATGGCACTGGGTTGTTTTGTTTTTTTCTAAAAAGAAATTGTGACTTCCATTTTTGTAGCCACGTTGATATTTCATTTTGGTTCACTTCAAACTTGATATGAACTTTTCATTAGTTTATAGTTAAAGCTGATTAGATCTTTGGTTCTGTAATGACAAATCAGAGCATATCCATCCTTCCATCCTACTGTTTCTCCTCTCCCTCCTCCTCCAGCCCTTTGAGATTGTCTCATAGTGTTAATTGAACCATAGACTGCCTGAATCTAAAAATAACTGCTGAAAACAGGAGCATCTTTCCAAATCTTTTCATGAACAGGTTTGAAATTCAGGTGACGCAAAAGCAGGCATTACACTTTCTATAAAAAACAGAGGCATTGCATTTATGCTGTCTCTCCAGCAGCTATGAAATCAAGGTACAGCCAGGCTACACAATTTCTGAAGTACCTCAACAGTTCAGCAGTCAGGACTGTGTCTAATGGAAAAGGTGTGTTTAAAATATAGCTTGATAAAGGATTTTCTTGCGTCTGGAGATAACTTTAATGCTTCATTATTTGCCCCGGTTTGAGATGAAATTTGAATTTAGTAGGCTTTTGAGCACTATGGCTGTGCCTTGGTTTATTCTGGCTGAAGGTAGACTAAACTAAAGAAATAAACAATCTAGTGTTTTGTTAACCTATTACTTATTCTTTTCCTCTTCGATCTTTTTTTTTAGTGGGTTTTTTGAGTTTTGAGTTTCATGCGGAGGGAGGGATTTCCTTCCAAGCATTCATTCCTCATTTAAAGCAAAGGTTATTTTTTACACTGTTATTCCTGAGGCAAACAAATCCTTTAGAATGACTGCATTGTACTTCAAAGTGAGACAATAAAATAGGAAGCCTAGCACTTCAGGCTTCACAGATTTAAGTTCCTGTGTATGGAAGTCCTGCTTGTGGAGCATTTTTGAGATCTCAGCAATTGCAAATCAAATGATATAATAATTTAATAATATCTGCAAATCTTGTGAAACGAAGATAAATTTGAAGCTTGTCTATTTGTACAGTTTGTAGGGGACTTTGCACTAGTTGTGGAAATATGTTTAGTATTCCTAAATGAAAGCTGTTCTTTTGTCATTTTCCTTAATTGCTTTTTTTTGGTAATATATACATACTCAGAAGAAGGTCTGTGTAATGTTGTTAAAATCACCTATTTTGTCCTGTCAGTTGCTGGTTTGTGTATCAAACGTAATTTTCTTCTTTGAATTCTTTTTTTATTATCTTGATAAGTTTGCTGTATATGCTAGGTAGAATCTAGTATCAATGGTAATTCACAGTGTGGCTTAACACACCTCAAATTTCAGATGGTTTTGTAGCATTGCATTGAAAGGTGGCAAGTTAGCCTTTACAATGGCAAGTTAAATGGCACAGAGACTGCATTTAAATGTGGCATACTACATGTTTATGTGTATGTGAAAATGATTCTGTTTGGGATTTCCTGGGCATGTTATCTGCTATTAAGTAGGTGGCTGAAGGTAAAAGTGCAGAGGAGGGGTGAAGGCAGAAGGCTTCAGCCAAGTGGTGAGGTGCCCATGTAGAACAGAGTGAGGCAGCTTCTCATACCTTCTGGGCTGGGAATGCAAGCCAGCATGTTCTGGAGTGGTCTTTACCCTCCACTACCCTGGAAGTGTATCATGAGGTGAGCTGCAGCTTGTTGGCCAAGTGGGCTAGTCAGGAGCAAAAAGCACACAAGAGATCAACTTTAAAGAGGAAAATACACAGTGAGGGGTTAATGATAGCTCTGCTGAAAGGGTTCATGTTTATTGCTAGCAGCTTTGCACATAGGTGTATGGCACTAAATATTTTTCAATATCAAAGCTACTATGTAATGACAGCCTGCATTAAGTAGAGTAATTACTAAGAGAAACTTCACAAACATTTGTCATGTCTGTAGCATATTTCTGTGCAGTGAATGGAAGCTGTTGCTAGGGGCACGATGTACTTTGTCTATGATCCACAGTTTAATTGAACATCTTGTTATGTTTTTGTTTTATTACTTATAGCACAGAAAATATGCTTTGTGACTTCCATTATAAATAAAATATATTATCTTTAATTCAGCTTGCAAGATACAGTGCTGTGCAGGAGTAAGCTAATAATAAGGAGAAGGTAGAGAGGGAACATAAGCTCACTGAGGTGATATTCCCTGGGAAGTAAAACAATGTGTTGATATAAAGACTCTTGATTTGATGTTAAAGGAATAAAATAAATAAAAATCTTTATGGGATTTTTTTTTACTTCAGAAGATATGCATCTTCCAGAAGACAGACCTTCTACCTGAGTTAGCAGAGGGAAGGCAGCTGAGCAACTGAGCTGCCACAGAGTATCTTGAATTGAAGTTGCTTGTTGTTCTTGCAGATAAACTCTAGTTCAGTTTGTACTATTCAGGAATTGGGACACAATGAAAACTACTCAGTTATGAAGTCACCAGTCTGGTCATCCTTTCTGACTACCTGGATGCTCTCTCCCATGATGCTCATACACTTTTTAGTGAGGATAAGTACAAAGCAGAATTGGCGAATTTACAGAACTGTGCTAGTTAGGTGCCCTTTTCAGTGATGGTGACTTTTGTGAGTGAGCTATTGTTTCTTCCCACATTCCTCACTCCAGGCTCTTTCTGTTGTGCTGTGTTATAGCTTTCATCTACAGAAGCCCATTTTCTTCCTTCTTAACTGCCTCCTGTGCCTTACTTTATATGGATTATTTAGTTACTTTATTTTTTTAAGTGGAATTACAATTAAAATCTCTTCCTGTAAGGAATGAGAGAAGACTATATTCTGGTTATTTCTGTCCAGGAATTTCTGTGTCAGTCTCCTCTTTTTTTTGCATAAATAGTTAAAAATGTGTGAGGCCACACAGAAAGATGGATCAGGTAAATATTTTAGTAGTTTCTTTATTTGCATTGCATGTGGAAACTTTGAGATGAATATTACTTTAGGAAGTGCCAAGTGCTTCAACAGGAAACAGAGCCTTTCTAGAGAACAGTCAGTAGTAGCAGGCATCTTGTGTGTATATGGACACTTGAGATTCAAGTGCTGATTCTTTGTCAAGCAGAAAAGGAGCCAAAACATGGTTATTCTAAATGCAAGAGGATCATAAGCAACATGCTGTTAATGTTCATGTGTAGTGTTCTCAGTGCTTTGGCCAGAGATTGGCCAAATCTAGTTTGGATTAGAGAAATATTTTCCAAACTGTTGTTTTCCAAAATAATATTAACATCAATAAAAATTATTAGATTTTGATAAATGGTACGTTTTGTTCTCAGATGCTGTGGGGTTTTTTCTGGAAAATTCTTGATTGATGCCACTCTCACATTTCAACAGGTCTAGTAAAATTCTACATGGAGTTTTATATTCCTATTCTATTATATAAGAGATACAGTATATCTCTTAGCTTTTTAACATTAAAACGGTTCTTAAATATTTTTTGCTATAAGAATATTTTAGGCTTTTCCATAACATTTACAGTTACCTACATTGGATTTGCTTTTTTGCAGAGTTACAGCTATGAGCTAAAAGCAACTTAATTTTGTTAGGTCAGTGTCATCCAAGTCCTTGATTTCTTATACACTTAATCTAACAGGCAGTTAGATAGCATCTTATCCTAAGTATCTAGTTAAAGTCTGTCTAGTAAGCATGTCTGTGAAAACCATAGTCTATGATATGGTCATATGTTATGATTAACTAATGATAGTTAATTTATTGTCAAATTAATGACATATGTCTGTTCTATGTAAGCTACTGGTTAGGTCTATATAGCTTCCAGGAAAGGGGAGGAAAAAAAAATTGCTGTCCAATATTAGGAAAAATGAGCCTTTTTTTTTTAATTTCTATGTAACAAACCTGGTTAAGGTTCAGAGTTTTTCTCTGATATAGGTTTACTTGGTTCTTGGGTTCTTCCATTTCTTCTATTGTACCAGGTGGTTTTGCTGACCTTTTCTTTTTTTTTTAACTACTAAAGATAGATGAATAGAATAGTTTCATTTCAGTGTTTTAGGGAAGTAATAACAGGTTTCAGACATGAATGTGGTCTCTGTAATATAGTCCATTACACAGGATAAAAACCAGTGCCCTTTTTGTTGATACTGTGTATGCTGTATTAATAAAATATTACCCTCTGATTGTGAATATATTCAGGCAAATTGTTTTGAACTCAGTCTGGTTGAATAAAAGCACTGATACACAGTCGGATGCATTTACTGAACTGTGTTCAGCATAAGGAACTTCTGAGGTTTTTATGGAAGATACATGCAAAAAGCTAAGTGACCCTGTGTAGACCTGGTTTATTATTATTTTGTATGACTATAGTTAGTATACTTATAAGTCTTATTTGCTGGAGGGGGTACTTTTCTAAGTTAATTAGTATTACCCTTCCTTGTAAATTATGCTAGTTACAGAATATTTTATTGCTCTTCATTAGACATTTACTATTTCTTTTTTTGTCCTTAAAATAAGTGCACTTGATGCAATATTATAAATTTGTAATGCAATTATGCTTTCTTGTCACAAACTGTAGCTTCTTAGCTTCTTAATGACTGCTTTGTAGCTTCACTGAACAGTAGAAAAAAGTAATTTGAGACTTGGGTTCTAAGGTAAGCAATTCTCTCACTCTTTGAGGGCAGAAGTGTCTCACAGTACAGAATAAATCTATATAATATTACACATTTTATGGATTAAGTAGTGTTAAATTGTTAACCATGTTAACACTAAATAATTAAGAAGTTAAAAGTGATCTTAACTTATGTGGTCAAATGACAATAGCCGTTATATTAAAATAGTTGTTTAAGCTGCAACAAAAGTATTACAATTCTTGAAAAGTCAAGAAAAGTCTAATTTGAAAAGTTTGTCCTTTTACTTTTGGATGTAGAGGTGATTATTTTCTGGTTTTGATTGTTCTTTACTATAAGAAAAGTCTGCTTGAATGTGTTTCAGATGGAAAAAGTTAGTCAGAATGACTTAAACTCTTAATACAGCTGCTTCTGTTGAATATTTCTGTTTCCTTGAAGGTAAAATAAGACAAATTCATAAAAAGTAGAAAAGAAAAACTAGAAAATATGCCTTTTATTTATGCGTTGACCTATTTGCAAATGTACTAAAGTATCAAAAGCTTAGCACATGGATTTTACTACCCTCTAAAAGGCAAGGCACATATTTGCCAAGATCAATCCATTTTAGGGTACAGACTAATTATTTCTCTAGCAGTAAATGCAGTTGTTTAAAATAGTTGCCACCTTACTAGTGATTAACATCTTTGCTGCTGAATTAATGGATTGTCTGAATGTTGTTCTTCAGATCACAGTATGGTTCCTAGCAAATCCAAATAACTTTGTGCTGAAACCAGAGTCAGTAATGAGCAGCTGATGCAGTAAATTTTCAATCATTCCAGATAGCTATGCCATAATTCATTTTTCTATGCCCTTAATCGTCAATTTTGCCAGACTTTTTGCTCATTGGCTCATAACACTTGCAATCGTAAGTCTTGACTAGCTAAATCAAAATCCTTTTGAGAAATGTAGTCACGGAATGAGAAGATTGGAGGAAAAAAAAAGAGAGCAAGGAAAATCTGAGAAAGGGCAAATCTGCTGGTGTCAAACTCCATATCATTTTCAGAAAGCAGCAGAAATCAATACAAGCTTCAAGTGCTTTGAAAACCTCTGTATCCATCTATGGTATGTTTGACCTGGATTAGGACAAAGTGCATAAGACAGAACAATTTTTCATCAAATTCTAAAACCTGTCTGAATGGCCAGAAGGGTTATATTTCTTCCTAATTTTAGTTCTGTTTTCATCAGTGCTAATGTGGAGTAATTTTTTGTCCGCTTACATCTAGTAAAGGTGCCAAATTCAGTGTGTAAAACAGCCTGCCCTTTCAACCCTTGAGTTGTTACTTACGCCACATTTTTTGCACAACTTCCATCACAGATCTCTACTAGTACTCTGGTTTTGTTTCCATTGCTATTTTATCATCCTGAACTCAATGGCTTCAACAGGATAATTCAGTCTATCATTATTTTTTCTGAATGTTATGGAGAATTTTGAGTAATACCAAACTGAATAGTGCAGGCTAACAGTAGCCATGCCAGGTCTCTGGCTCTGTAAAGTAACATTCTCTACCAGCTTTGACAACACAAGATCATGCTTATGCATTCATTTCACATGACATCCCTGAGAGAAATGATACCTTTTTATCTTGCCTTCCTCTTATTTTAGATTAAGATTTATTCCTCAAAAAAAAAGTCAAGTAAGTCTGATGTTTTCCATACAGTGAACTCTTTAAGCAGATTATTCTCTTACGCTGCAGTAATCTGTTTTGGATTAGACATTTGGTAAACATTCCCTAAAGCAACACATAGTGGTTGGTAATATTAAGAGGTTTTTCAGCTGCTTGAGTTTTTTTATATTGGGATATTTTAAAAATAAAATTCATGTAGTTGTAAGACATTGAATATTCTTCTATAATGAAGACATGATTCATTCTTTTTTGTATAAATGTTTCCTGTACATTTGCATGCTCCTATATTCTTTTTCAAATATGTAAGTGCCAGCTCTCACTGGAAAATCTCAAAACAACTTTCTGGTACCTTTTTACTTAGTAGTTCCACTAGATTTGAAAATGTGAGGTAAACTGATATTCTCAATTGAGGCGATTGTCAAATTATGCCTGTTCTTTGCTTATAGAAAGTCCTTCAAGTGTGGAGGCTTTGCCTCTGCTTTTACTTTTGAACACATAGGCATGTTGTGTACATATACACAGTTATATAAAGTGTATTTTTTGAAGGATGCTTTTTTATTCTCTTCTTTTTCACTCCTAATTTGATGTTCTAAACTTACACTAGCAGCTACTAAAACAGCTCATGTATTGTTTGTTGTTATGTGTTTGGTTTTTTTTATTTCTTTGTTGTGTTTGGTTTTTTAATAAAGGAAAAAGAGAGGGAAGTTGGGTGGTTTTGCAAATGCTGTGTTGAAAAGATTAAAGGAAAAAAAACACCAAACATGTAACTTTCTTTTGTAACTTAAACATTGCTAAATTCAGCAGGTATACTTCCACTCCATTGAGTTGAGGGATCGCTGCCCACTGCATGAATAGACTTCTCGGTTTCTTAAAAAGCTGAGAATACAATTACTGACTAGCTTCGTTCTGTAAATCATTTAGAATCATAGAATGTTAAGGGTTGGAAGGGACCTCTGGAGATTATCAAGTCCGCCCCCCTGCCAAGCAGGACCATAGAATCTAAGGCAGGTTACACTGGAACGCATCTGACGGGGTCTTGAAACTCTCCAGAGAAGACGACTTCACAGCCTCTCTAGGGAGCCCATTCCAGTGCTCTGTAACCCTCACAGTGAAGAAGTTCCTCCTCATGTTGAGGTGGAACTTCCTGTGCTCTAGCTTGCACTTCCATGCACTATACCCGGGGAGGTTGCTTAGCAAACAATGAGTGCTGCAGTTGCTTGCAGACCTCTAATGTGCAGGCACAAACAAACATGTGGTTTGACACATCCATCTGTAAATAAAATTTTACATACAAATATATGGCAGAGACCTCTTAATGACAAGAATACATTTACTTCTGAATGAATCAATGCAGTTATATTCTAAATGATGTTGCAGTATTTGCAGTGCCCACGAAAGGACTTGTATGCTGATGGCTGAAAAGATACTTCACCATGTATCACCACTTCAGATGATTTTTCTCTAATCATCTGAAAGAAAGTTACTTCAATGACAGGAGATCCCTCTCTGATTTACAGATTCTAGATGGATGGGAGTAGTCCTTCAGTATCAAGGTCATTGTGCTTCAGTGGCCTATGGTTCAGCCCATCAAAAGAAGGGGTTATTAGGACAGCCTGGGGTCTGCTGACTCTTTCCTGAATGGGCTTTGTTACAGCATTTGGAAGATAAAATCATTTGGAAAAATGCCTCATAAAATGTCAGAAACACAACAGAAGGATTCATGTGAAAATTGCTCTGTCCCTGAGACTGATGCTTACACTCCCAAGATAGGAAAACAAACCAAATTAATGTTGTTATTCTTCTGGAGTAATTTTTTAAAGAATAGCAAAGTTTGGGTATGTGGGGAAATCAGTTTCCAAGTGAGAAACTTCTCAAGAAGTACTTACCTCTGATGGCTACTGAATAGTAGTTTTAACTCCTAAGATTTACTGAATTGTAAGTAATCGCTCATAAAGAAGAGGTTTTAAGAGTATAAGTAAGAATTTCCAGTGAAACTTAATGAAGTGCTACATAAATAGTATAAAGGACTCTTTATCTGCTCTTTCTCAGGTTCTTTGAGACCCATGTATTGGTGGTCTTTTTTAGCAGTCTGCATTTTCATCAATGCAAATGACAACAGAAAACTTCCAATCACCATGTGTCTATACGAGATGGGTGATATTTGAGACAGAGAAAGGTTTTATGATCAGTAGAAAATGTGGCTAAGGGGTAGTGCCTGCAGGAATTAAGGGCTACTCCAGAATGAGTTGACAGCTTGCAACACTGAGAGCAGTAGTCGAAGTTGTAGGGGACGGTGACTTGGAGACCTGCACCACTGACTGACTTGCTTACCTAACGCATTTCTGCATGTGTACCAGGGGAAGAAGTTTTATTCAGAGAAGTCCCTGGAATACTTACAATTCCTGAATCATCTAACATTGACTTCACTCTGGTAGCCCCTTGGGAAATCTAATTGCTAGCAGCTTTTTAGAGGTCAATATTATAGATTGCTTTTTACAGAAAGATCAAGGAAAAGATCAAGCTGTACTTCTTATTTGAAGATGGAAGTGAGGAAGGGGAGGTAGGAAAGGGCAGGGAGCTCAATAGGAGAATGTGATCTGCACACTGGGCCACTGAAGCAACTTTTCATCATAATCTGGTATTTGATGATGGTGTTCCAGAAACAAAGCCCAAGGATGAAAACAAAATGGAATTATTAAACAGGCACTAGCTACCTCTAGGATCACTGGACCTGTTAAAAAAGTAATTTCCCATGGAAAAAAAAAGTTTTACTATAAAACTTTATCATGTTTTGCTATGCAAACAATTTTATTTTTGTTTTCTCACTCCAACCTATATTTCAAAGCTCAGTTATGTATTTTTAAATTAAAATCAATTTAGATCCTGTTAATTTCTGAGGGAATAACTCTATACCAAATAAGCGCTGTTTGATATGACAAATATAAGACGTACATTGATGTACTGAAAACTTTTATTGAAAACACTGATGACAGCAGAAATGAACTTAAACTTCATCTGTTTATTTATAAAATAATGAGGAAATACCTTATTCCGTAAATCAGACATTAGGTATATGTATTACTTTTTTTTATTTCTTCTTTAATCTCTTCTGAGTTTTTCAGTCCAGTTGTTGTGTGAGTACTTTAAATAACCAATATGAGCTGAATATTTTATAGTATTAGGTAGTATTGCTAAGTCAATAGAGTATGGAGCACAGATAAGATAAGGCCACAGGACAGCATTTTTTGGAGATACTTTGTTCATGAGTGCTTTCACTTCCTGTTATCTGAGATTGTATTAAAGGTAAACAAATTAGCAAACTGAAGCTACAAGAAAAAGCAGTTGCTTTGCAGAATCTGTTGGCTGATTAGCAGATTAAGTATTTTGGTTTTTATAATCAAAGTTCCAAAACAATCTATGCATTGAAAAAGCATTTATGATACCTGGCATATAAATTCTTTGAGTTTTTCAGCATGACCATGCAAGCTTTCAGTTGGATTTCTCTAGAAAATGTCTGGAGAATACTAGAAGATTTGCGTTTCTAAACTCTCTCTGTCTGAAAACTAGTACTTACAGAATGGCTTGATCTACCATAGAGCAAGATGAAGAGACTTGTGCCACATTTTTTTTAGCTTTTATAATGAGATAATGGAATTTGATATAATTTAGTTCACATTTAGGAGAAGAATTTAGTATAAAGAGGTCTTTTTTATTGACCATTTAAGAAAGCACTGGGCAACACAGCCATAACACTGTAGTATCATAATTCTAAAAGGATGTTTTATTATCACCTAATAATTTTGTTTGTCACTGCAGCTTTGAGATAACTGCAGTGTTAATCCTGGGCCTAAACTGCCACTGTCTGGCAGCCCACAGTCTTTTACATGTTGTACCTTTTTTCCACAATCTAACCTGAAATAATTACTGCAGCATCTTTTCCTTGCAAAAAGGACAGGGAGAGTGAGAGGCTGGAGGTGGAGGTACCATGGAGATACCATGCTCTCACATCATTGACTGCCTGTGGCTGTTGTTGCTTTTCAGTACAGTGTTTAGTCAAACCCTCACCTTCATCCTTCCTTTTCTGCTGCCCAGTGAGACCTGAAGGGAGGTTAGAGCCACACCACATGCTCCCCTAGAACTTCTCCAGAAGATTTCTTAATGTCAAGATGTATGATTCAAATTTGTGAGCTATTATGAATAAAAAAAAAGTAAAGTAGTATAATTTTTCGGTTTGCACAAACTTTGTTTTGGGAAACTTAAGTCCTCGGGGGACTCATAATGAGCAAACGTAACAGGTGAAAAGTTTAAAAGGGTTGATGGGACATGTAACCAGCCAATACCACAGCTCATCAGCACTGTGCAATGAACTTTGTCTCCATTAAAGCCTGATATCTAAAAATGTAATGAAATAAGGAGTAAATGAGTGAAAAAGACCATCACTGGTGTCTTGGGTCCCTACAGAAACAGTATCCTTGTTAGGTAAATCAGAGATTGTTTTAAGAAGGACCAAATACCACCATGAAGGTGAGGATCAGTTCTGCCTGAAGCACCTGGGTGAAGGCACGGAGCTCCCTTTTGTCAGTTGACTCCCTGTTGTCAATTTGAGTGCTTTCTTGGATGTGGGGTATACTTTGAGTTTACAGTTAGCAGTGTGTTGTTTTCCTGTCTGGGGTTTGATAAATTCCTGTTTAGTTGAATGAACATTTTTCTCTTTGCCATTTTGTTCCAATTATTTTTGAGCAATGCATCTTAAGTAATGCTTCTCTGTAAAACAAATATTTTGGAGGTACAATTATCAGTCAAAAAACACAAGGATGTTAAGATAGTATAAAATTTATCACAGATGCCTTACATACTGACTTAACTAGATTGGAATTTATAGTGCTCTAATGATTTCTTTTTCTGATTGTCCAAATAATCTTTTGTATTTTTGTGTATGTTTTGACTGGCACTGTATATTTACTCTAATATGCATTTTAGTAAAGTATAGAACAATTAAAAGAAAAGGAAGATTACATGAGGGAAGATGAGTTTTCAATAGACTTTATCATTTATCATTTTTCTTTTATATTAGAAAAAGATAGAAAAGCTATATAGAGTTCTAGAGTGAATGCAGTGGAGTGTAGAACCGCATGCCCCTGTCAAATTGATAGAGTGAAGATGTTGAGGGAGATAATGGAAACTTTCTATTCAGTGAGGAGTGGAATAAAGAAACCATTTTTAGTCATTCTTCAGCATTGATTGCCTTTGTGCTTTAGGCTTAGATCAGAACTTGCACATAATAAAGAGAAAGTTGAAGAAATATGGAGATCCACTTTGGAAAATGTAGCTAGATGAAGCTTATCCTTTGGCGCAGAAAAATCATGAAAATATTTAACATGGAAATTAACTGTAGGTGGTAAGTACAGTGGTGATATACAAAAGAATAAACTGCAGATAGTAGCTCTGATAAAAAGCAAAGCATTTAGTGTATCGTGGAACAAATGGTCCCATACAAAACATACGGTTCCACACTTCTCGTTTGACCTTATTGCAAGGAAACAAAGGCCATAAAACAAATGTACATTTCAGTTGCAATAGTTCATACTGTTCTTTCTTTGGGACACTTGGATTCACTTAAATTTTCTTCATACCTAGCTATATCAGTCAGAATACACTTATGTATTCTACACCTGTTAGTACCTTGCCTCAGCAATCATCATTGCAACGATTAGTACATTAATCATTTAGGAATTTTATTATGCAACCTTCTGAAGTTTTAGCATACTGTAATTTTAAAGTAGTGTCATTATGGTTGCCTGATGGGAATTTTATCTTTAATTTTCATGATGCTTTGTTATATGTTATTTATAGTTTAGAGTTGTCCAGAAGACTGGATTTTGTCAGACTTTGTACAAGAACATAGGAACACAGAGACATAGTGTCAGAGCAGTTGAAAGCAAGTGACATATAAGAAAGCAATCAGAACAGCTGCCATTGTAATATATACAAGAATTTGCCACTCCTGCATCAAGAACGGCAATACAAAAGAATATAATTGTTGACTATTTTTCCATTTGCTTCCATTATTTCCAAAATGTTAAGTTGCTATTAATTGACAGTACTTTTATTAGCCTGAGGTCAGGAATGATTATTATAATAAAAGCTGTGGTGACTACTGTAGCTGAGAATAAATTAGAGTCTCTGTGAGTCACAGGTTTCAGATATTCATCAGTTTCAGACATTTTTGCTGTAGAAGAATGAATGTGTGAGTTGGTGTATAAATAGAACAGGAAGCCACCTCAGTATTATGAAAACCAAAAAACCCCCACAAAACCAACAACAGAAAAAGAACCTCAAAACTATAAAT
>VZZY01004330.1:33755-44852 GCA_013400335.1 Eurystomus gularis
TTTTTTACTAAGAGGTAGAGGGCAGAAACAAGATCAGAAGACAAAATTACAGGTAGGAAGAGAAAGACATTTTTACACCTAAAACTGGATTTAAACTGAGAAGGTTGTAAACTAAAAGAAAAAAAAAAACAGACATGGGAAATTTTCACCAGTGATATTATTTTGAGGGTGAAATATCAGTTGAAGTAATTCAGATTTCTTAATTTATTCAGGACTATTTCTTTTAGTTCAGCTGTTTTTTATGGTATTTCTTTTCCTTATTGTTCTCCTCTGTTAGGTGAAAAGATCTTAAAAAATTGTAGAAGATACCAACATTTTCCATAATTCAGTTTGTTAGCATGTTAGATCTATTTGTATGCTATTGGTTTCAATCTGACATAGGAAGAAGTAAGCTCGAGAAGTAGATGGTCAGAGGAATTCCATGACTGCCTTCTCATCTTTAGCCAACTACTTAGCAGGAAAACATAATTATTTGGGTCAATCTGATTTTGACAGCACACTTCAAATTATTGTTGCCCACCTAAAGATTAAATAGTGAATATCCTTTTGCCTAATTTTAGGTACAGTTTTAGGTGCAGTTTTTAATCCTAGCTTTAAGTCAGAAAGCTTTGGGCTTCGTCTCATTTGTATACTGGTTGTTTCTGTATAACTGTCAATACTTGTTCTCTGGCTTTGCAATGTTTGTTTTCATATTTTGACTTCTAGGGTTTCTTCTCTTAATTTTAATTGAAAATTTTAATGTTTCTGATAAGATTCAGGCTGAAAAAAACCAGAGAATATTTACAATATAACCTGTAAATGCAAATGTCAGAAGAAAGGAATTTTCTATTAAAAGATCTGATTTTTACAGAACTAGTTATATTATACTGTGGTAAAAAAAAACCTGCCAAAACTTTTCCAACATTTTTTGCTGTCTGAGAACTGAAGACAATGTCTAAATGTTCTCTCAACCTAAATAGAGCCAGGATTTAAAAAAAACCCCAAGAACAGTTTATTTATTTCTGTATCTTCAGGGGCTCAAAGCACATAGAATTCTTACAGTGATAGTTAAGATGATACTGAAGGGCATAGATGATACGTTCTCAGGAGCTAGATTGATATGTACTGCAAGGTAATACATGCTTCATATTACAGTGGCTAACCTGACTGGCTGTAATTCACATGGATAAGTATGAGCAACTTACTATTACATGTCTTTTATGTGACTAGAATTCGTGTATGTCCTTACATGTTTGTTTAAAATTTTCTAATCTCTTAAATAATTGCATACTTACAATGGCTATTTATGAAAAAAAACTCTATAAAGTTCCATTAATTAATATTTTGTTGTATGCTAGCGTATCTGCATATTTGTGTTTGTGGATCTGTGTGGCACTGAAGACATTGGTAACTTAAATCTAGTTACTTACAGTATCTAACATCTACTTGAGAAGAAATTATTGAAAGTGTAAAACAAGTACTGAGAAGAAACCTTTTTAGCATTGTAGTGAATCATGGCTGTGAGAAAAAATATTTGTTCAAGATGTGATATGAATGCATGGCAATGTAGTAATGGTAGCTAGTATGTTAGCCAGGAGTATCCACTTTCTTTGATTTTTAGTTTTTTGGGGTTACGTTTCTGACTTTATTTTTACTCTTGTTTTAGTAAAATGTCCCTTCTGCAGGAGATTCATAAGGTTCATCTTTCTATGGAAAAGGTATTCATTGCTCATTAAAACAACCAAACTATAGTAAGGAATGCTAGGTAGTTCATGTTTCGGGTGTTTTTATGGAATAACTTCCCTGAGATGTTTCATAATGTTGTCAGTATATATTGTTGAAAAACGAAGATATGTTGGAGAGTAAAGCATAATAGGGAAATAATGTTGGGTGAGATACTTGATATAATCCTGATCAACTTGAAATACTAAGAATCAACTTACTGGAATTTTTCAGTGTGCAAGCAACAGCTGAATTGACTTGCCATTTTTAATAGCCATTCAATGATTAGTTGGTAACAGTAGGAGAAACAGCTATACTTCCCCATTCTTACTCCATATTTTCTTTGTTAATTTTATATACTAGAGAAATCTGGAGATTATTAGAATTAAAAGCGCTTTTTAAGTAACTGAACACAAGTGAAATGAAAACAGTACAGTAATTCATTTTCTGGTATTGTGCTACTATGTTTTTTAAGTAATATATTTGTCTTATCTTCAAGGGCAATCACAAAATTGCAATCCTGTAACATTGTTCAGATAAGGCATCTGTGTAATGAAATGAGTTTCATATTGTGAAGAAGTAAAATGACAAAGGTTATGCAAAGTCATGAAAGTTCATGGCTTCCAAATACTTCAATGTCAACAGCTATTCATAACAAATATTGAACCTCCTTTCCAAAAGATTTCTCCCGTCTTGATTTCTTGTAAATTAATTAATTACCTGACTGGGAAGAGAGAGTGAAAAGTAAGACTAACTTTCTTCTTATGGCAGTATTAGCTATCTTATTGCTTCATAAGGACTGATAGTCTGAAAAATTGCTGCTCTACTAACCCTCTATTTCTGGATCTTGTATCAACAGAAATGGCTGAGATTCAGCCCTCTTAAAGTAACTAGAAGATGCTGATAGCAGGATGGAATTGTGAGGGACATCTGACTTAGAGCTTTTTCCAGTCACTAGTCCACCAGCATCTACATTGATTAACCATCCAGAACACTACAAAAATCACACTGTCCATTCTCTTCCCCCCATTTTCTCCTGCCCAACTCATGTACATGCTCTTTTCATGTTGTATTGAGGAACAAGTGGGTTGAGAACAATCATTGTTGTAGATAAATTGCTTTGTGTTTCTACTTGTTTAATATAGTATAGACATGTATTTTATGGCCTTTTTAAATGGATTTGGGTTAAAATATAAACTTCTGAGGGAGGGAAGGACTGACTCCTTTCAGTGGAATGAATAGACACTTCAGATTCGAGAGGAGGGAAAACAGTGACTTTCATCTCTGCTGTCAATCTGATTACTTTTTCAGTAAGTAATGAGTGACAGTTGTTACCAGCTGATGGCTGCACGGTGACCTGTGTGAAAGCAATTGCAATCTTGTTCCATTTCATGGTCTACAGGTGTGTACACTGCAGAATAAACCAACCAAACTGACAGTAATTGGCACTGGTTTCAACAGTCTCTGCAAAAGGTCAAGGACAATCCAGTATTCCAGGACACTGCTGAGGCATTTTGGAGTTGTTGTCTGAGGAAACTTCTGCAGTTTCCCAAGCTGTAGCTGTTGTGAGGATCAAGACAGGCTTTTGGTTTCCAGAAATGTCAGTTTCCTAGTCTTCAGCAGGACTGTCTTTCATTTTCAAAAAATAAACAGTGGAAGAGGGTCATAAAATAGCCATCTAGTTATGAAAGTGTTAATTTCTTTGTCAAAATACCCATTCGGAAGAATATCTTCCATGTTTCTCTTAAAAAAAAAAAGAAAATTTCCTTTTAATGGTGGTTCTGATTTCAGTTAAAAATTAAAATTAAATTAAATTAAAATTTCAATTAAATAGTACAGAGAATAGTAGTTATTTTTATGAACGTGTGTATTTATGCATATATATGCAAACACAGGTTTTATGTAAACCTATTAAGCACAGCATATTGTGCATAGTTGGTGATTAATGACAGAAAGTTGCATGATTAATAACAATTAAATGCCAATAAATCCTTAATTGCACCTTATGCTCTACATAGTGGTGCAATCATTTCCTTTTATATTTACGAGAATCAACTATCAAAAGAAGTTCTAGGATCCACCGTGAACTTGCACATTTGATTTATTTTATGGGTGGAGGGGCTCTTACTTTGAGCTTTAGTTCTGAAAGATTTATTGGTTCTGGTTTTTTTGGATAATAGTTCGTTTCTCCCTCATCCCCATTATCTTGCTCAGTGATAGTTAAAGAAACAATAGCAGAATTTTACCATCTTCAAATTGATGTTTAAATATAGCTACCTTGGCGTTCTGGCAAGGACAGCTGGAAGAGACTCACCAGGTGTCTAATGTATTGTTCTGCTATCAAATCCTTCTCATCTTTGGAGAGAAAGACAATGGAAAGAGAAGTAAGGAATTTCCTACCCTTCAATGTAAATCAAAGAGTATGAGTGAATGACTGTTTTGGGGTATACACTGGTTCGCCTCTTGGAAGGTAAAGGCTGGAATCATTTCAGCTAAGAACAGTCCTCTTCTTTTCCACACTTTTGGATTAGGTTTGATCCTAATGGTGACATTCATCCCTGTTTTCATACAAGATGATTAAGGTCTAGCCATGCAGTTGTGTGCCCTTTCCTTGCTCTCAGAATTTTCCCTAGAAAAGGGTAGATTAACATTTTAATAGCACTAACAAAATAGATATATTAATTCATTATTCGCTTGTATTTTCCTTGTTAGTATTCTGAGTACTACAAATATTTAATTAGCTAGCTTTAAGTACTCTTTAAATCAAAACTTGTGCCAACTTTTAGAAATCAGAACATACTTCTAGAAAAGAAAAAAACCTCCACTGTTGTAAATATAAGTTCGGTCTGTCACTATGATTATATTTTTTGGTTTATCTTTTCTCCACAATTTTGGATTTCACAGGTTACTGCTAATTCAACAAGTTTTTCTAATCCTTCTGTGTTTAAGAAATGGACTGAAGGATGTGGACCTGTTGAAGTGTGTCCAGAGGAGAGCCACGAAAAATAATTAGAGGGCTGGAGCACCTCTTCTATGAAGACAGGCTGAGAGAGTTGGGGCTGTTCAGCCTGGAGAAAAGAAGACCTTGTAGTGATCTTCCAGTACCTGAAAGGGGCCTATAAGAAGGCAGGGGAAGATCTGTTCTCGAGGGTCTGTAGCGATGGGAGAAGGGGTAATGGTTTTAAGATAGAAAAGGGTAGATTTAGGATAGACTTTAGGAAGAAGTTCTTTAGTATGAGGGTGGTGGATCACTGGAATAGGTTGCCCAGGGAGGTGGTGGAGGCCCCACCCCTGGAGTCATTCAAGGTTGGGCTTGATGGGGCCCTGAGCAACCTGACCTAGGTGGAGATTTCCCTGCGTATTGTAGGGGGTCGGGACTAGATGGCCTTTAGAGGTCCCTTCCAACCCAATACATTCTATGATTCTATGATTCATGCCTGTCTTTCTGCTGTCATTAGATGTATTTGGTGCATTTTTTCTCATTACAGAAGTTCAAAGTAAACGTTAATGTTTAGCAGAATAATTATGTGCTTGTAAATAAAAGCATCAATACATAGTGCTAAAACATTAAAGTTTTCTAAACCCACATTTAACTCTGAAGAGAGTTTGGTTTTTAAGTCCTTCAGATCCATACCAAACCTTAGTGTAACCATCTATATGTTTCAATCTTTATTTTCCTTCTGTTCCCTTCCCACTTTATTTTTTTCTTTCTTCCCTGCCCCCCTAGGACACAGAAACAGGAAATTTTATTCTTCTGCCTTTGTTGTGAAATATTCTTATAATAGGGGTTTTATTAATTTTTAATCCTATGTCATAGGAACATGGTGTTTCTATACTGTATTGCAAATGAACCAATAAAGCAATTTTAGAAGAAGCTGCATGCCTACTTGAAACATACTAGGTCAAGGAAGGAATTTATTGTTACTTTGTACCATTTAGGATGAAAACATAAGACATTCAAATACTTTTCTGCATTATAGTATTCACTGAAGAAGTATAAATGGTATTCACTGAAGAAGTATAAATAGTTATAGGTTGTCAATGCTATTAAATTATTGATGCATCTAACCTAAGTGATTCACATCGATGTTATATTTCATTCTGGGCTTTAGTGCAGAGCATCATCTTATTTTCATTAACGCACATTTACACAGAAGCATTAAATGCCCTTTAAAAGTATATTAATGCCATGGTTTTGGAAGATACTTAAAGTAATAGCAGAATTTGCTTCATCAGGTCACAAACAGCTTAAAAGCAAAACAACAGAAGTGCACGACAGAGGCAATAATGACAAGAGGAAACATTTCTCTGAGAGATCTGAGATTGACCCTAGGGGACAAATGGGAAAGGAGAAGTAAGTTGATTAATGGGGACAGAGATATTTTTAGAAACATAGAGCAATGCTCTTAAGGCAAAGTGGGTAAAGAAAACAAAACGTATGGGAAATGAATAAGAAAAACATGGAAAGAAAGTTGTTCAGGAAGCAAGTCTGGTACAGTGCATGTGCAGAACATAGATTACAATGAAAAACTCCATTTCACAGATAAAGAAGAGGTTGGGGAAGCTAGGAAGAAGAGATTCAGAAGTGGATTGTATGATTTGGATGGTGGAATGCAAGATTCTTTGAACAATACCATTTTGAGAGGGGAATAAGTAAGATTTGGTTAAATTGTTTTACTTAATGTATTTGGAAATCTGTTCTGAGCCTGAATAGCTTGCCCAACAACAGAGCTTAAGGCATGTTAATGTTCTGGAGGGGCTATCAAAGAAGAAAGTGCTGTGATCATCCTTTGATTTCTACAGTTCAAATGACCAAGCTGTCATTCGTATCTGCATTAGAAATGAACAGCTTTTCACATAGGTTCAGAGCAAGGCTGATGCCTGACTGACTTTGTGGTGTGGTGCATTAACTGTGCATTGACGACATAAAAAGTAAGTTTAAAGGTAAATTGGATTTATTGCAGCTAATTTCTAATTGAATTGTATTTGCAGAAAAATCAGTCACTAAAGAAGAAACACTCTTCTGATTAGGAAGTGTCATATTATAATCATAGTATGGATCAGTAAAAAGTAGTAAGCAATATAGTTTCTCTAAATGTGTGCTGAATGAATCGTTACCTTGAAGCATATTAAGAGGGCATTTGTCTTTGCCGAAGTTGGTCCTCTGTTTTACTTTTGTCTTGAAAATTAAGAAGTGTTTTGTTTTACTATTGTGTAAGCTCTTTACTCTGATATTTAAGATACTATTTTTATTTTAAGTTATGAGTATTTCTATACTGGGGGGTTAATATTTGAGTATTTATCAGGTTTTCCCAATCTTTTTTCTGACCAGCAGATTGGCTACATATTTGGCTACGTTTTTTGGAGGTAACCCAAGTGAAACCCATTTTGCTGCTTACATGACAGATGGATTTTGATTCTTGTTATGTTCCTTGAATGAATTGTGTGTTTTTTCTCTGTTTGAATTTGATGCTGCTTTTTACTATGTCGTTCATAGATCATTTGAGAAATCTTTTCAGTATCACTTTTGTTCCCTTGCAGATGGATCCAGTAAGTCCATAGTGTTTAAATGTAAGCTGGTTGTTTATTGATCTTTTATATAAACTTGCTTACCATTGTTCAGCATAACATACTCTGTTTTTAAATATGTGGCTGCCATTAAGTGCTATGAGTCAGTCATAGAGGTAAAATCCTATGTGATGATTTAAAACTGCATAGTTTAGATATTACATGTGGTGTTTACACCTGCAGTTTTTATCGCACTGCTAATTTAGGATAAGATGGTGAGTCTTATTCATTTTAATGCTCTTTGAGATGCTTGAGTGAAAGGTCACAGGAGTACGAAATACTACAAACTTTTGTCTTCTCTAAGACTATAGTATATGATGAATCTATAAGTACGCATAAGAAAAATGTGAGCTTCAGAAGCTGGAAATAATTGTTCAATTACCAATGTATTAGTAGATAATTCAGAGGAAACAAAGTGATATCTTTCTCCTGACACACAATTCATTTGTGATCTTAGGCAGGGCCATATTTTACAAAAGCATCAAACTTTCTTGAGTTTTATTTTTAAAACTTGCTTGGGTTTTGTGTGTTAGTTTTCCCCCTTGTGCTAGGAGAGTAAAATAATTCAAAATGATTCATTCTTCTCACTCACAGGGGTGAGTGAGTTGCTGTAGCAGTAGGGTGCTTGCATATGTGTGAGAGCTCCTAACATAGATTAAGAATACACTGAATAATGTCTAGTGCAAGTTTTTTGTGTTCTTAATTCTTATGTTCTTTATGTACTTAATTCCATATTTGGAGAACATGAGCGGCATCCTTTCTACCCAGAGCATTAATTTTGTTATAAATAATAGTGAAAGAAATAATTTGTCATGTTTTCGGAAACTGGAAACCAAGTGCTTGAAAAAAGTCATTACACCAAGGAACAAAAAATAAAAATCCAGACCATAGTCAGAACAGAGAGTGGGGAAGAAAGAGAAACTGGAGCCTGTTAACACACACTTGCTTAACAACACAAGCAAATGCTTGTGACAGACTGCGGAAGAGGCTTTTGCAATATATGTAGTCAAGAAATTAACTTCAGATAATAGTGAAATTCAGTATATTTTCAGAGTTCAGGAAAAATCTTGTGGTTGCTTCCCTGAATTACAAGTCTTTAAACAGAGGATTACACCTTCTCTGAATGTATGACAAAGTCCATCATTTAGTTAAATTCTTCTTGGTTTTCATTTTTTAATGAGGGCAGATTAACTTAGTCTAAAGAAACTAGTCAAGCGAATTTTGAATGTCATCAGGTCTCTGTCTCCACTGTGACACAGAAATATGTCCTGTCCCCCCCCACCCATTTATTCATATACTAAAAAGCAATTATTGTTGAGTAAGTAGGATCTAAGGTTAAGACTAGCAAGTTTTTAACTTGGATGGTTTTATTTCCTGGCATACTATTCAGTCAAGTAGCTAGAAGCATTTCTTGTTAAATTTCGCTCAATTTATGATAGAATGTGAGTGATCGAAGTTATGGCTGTAAATAAACAGATTTTGCCAGGTTGGTTGCAGTAATCTAGCCTCTGCTTCCAGTCACCCACTGTTTCATGGCCTCTGGAGGAAGTGAGGAGGGAGGTAGTATCCCTTATTCAGTTGCCATGAGGGTGGAAGAACAGAACTAGAACTGCTGAACAGCCTAGTAGTGCTTTTGACGTATCTTTAAGCTTTAGTTGGTAATTATTTTACCCATGCTGTGTTTTAGGAATTGTCTGCTACTTGTTTACTTGTTTTTGTTTTATGCAAATAGTTTCATTACAAAGGTTTAAATGGTATAAGGTTGGAGAGATAAGAAGGAATACCTGTCCTTTCTTACTGAGTTTCTGCAGTTATATTGGACTTGAGGAGATGTAGCATGTCTGTGCTGTTATGCAGCACCCTTAGGAGAAAAGCCACACTTCTGGAATCCATTTATTTCTTGTCCAGGGTTTTTCTTTTAATTTGATAAAATTCTGCATTTGACTTTTACTTAGCATGAAATCTCACATGAGAATTTTATGACAATTCCTCATCTTTTTTTTATTACAGTGTGAAAAATTTCAATTTGATTTACAGCGAGAAAATAAATCTAGGCTACAGGGTTTTATTAGGTTTCTTCACACAGTGTTCAAAGAAAGAAGGAAAGAAAAAAACAGACGCAAAATGATTTTGAATAATTTGCTCCTTGTGCTCTTCATAAAGTTATTTTCTGCATTTGCATAGACGTGTCTGAGTGTATATGCATGTATATGTATACGTTTTCCTACTGCCTAAATAGCTGTCAGGCTATACAAGAAAGTATTTTTTTAACGCCAGATAAAATGTGTCTTCAGAACATATGAAGATCATCCTACAACTATTCCTTATGTATTTTGTGCATTTGTGCTGTTGACTATAGCATCTTATGTGTTAGGCCCTATGTCATCTTCAGTGATACACGTTAGGAGCTAACTCTCCAAAAGCAATGCCAGTTAAACATGAAATATCCTGTGGATACATTGTTCGATAGTCATTATTATTCTCGGATATTACTGTCTTTTAACTATAGCAACACTTAACAATCTGAAGGCAGTCTTTCTTGTTGAATTGAGGGTAATAATTCATATTATTGAAATAAATATTTAATTATTAGTCATGCAGTGTTTTCTGGATGATAAGATTTTAGAGCAGGTATTGGGGTTTGTGCATATAACTTTTGGTTTTGGAAACACAAAATCTCCTATTATTTCAGATGTTAGTATTAGCAAGATACCAAACTTCAAACCATATGTCCAAATATCTGTGATTAAAGCTTACACACATGAAATTGGGAGGTTGACTTTACTTACCTGGAGCCACACTATTCTTAAAGAAATTCGGCATTTACTCCTTGAAGTAGGATCAGAAGTTGTTAGAATGTCTTAAGTCTTCATACTGACATAAATGAATTTTTGTGCCTCATTTTTGTGTGTTTTAATGAAGACTTAAAATGTGAACCAATGCACTTCATATGTGTATTGATTATTGTTTGGGTATGTAATGGGTTTTGAGAACTTCGGTGAAAATAAATACAAATTGTTAATGGATTCTTAAAGTAGTGCACCATTGGATTTTATATACTATTGCAAAGAAATCTGAGATTAAGAAAATAAGCCATTTTTGCCTGAAATTCTAGTTTACATGGTATAGTCATCAATATTTTTTTATTTATCCCCCTCTTTCAGTAAATTTTATTATGACATATTTACTGTAGTGAGTTAGTCTTGGTTGGTTTCATGCCCTGCTTGTGAGACAATGCATTTTATTACTCTGAAGATTTTTAGATTGAACATTGTCAAATGTTAGCTTATGTTGAAATATTTCTTCTTTTAACATCCATTTTTAATGTCAGTGCTTGACGGTAATGGTTGGAAGTGGCTGTTCTTAGGACTGAATGTTGCACTTCTGTTTATTTCAAAGTGCAGCTCTCTAACTTCCCAGTAAGACTACAGTCACCACTGCTGTGACTGTAGGGTTTGGGCCAGGTGACTTCTGAAGGTTTCTTCCATCTGAATTAGTCTACGATTCTGAACTTCTCTGTGGTCAGATGGTTGCCAGAATTGAAGCTTGTAGGCACTCCTGCCAGTAACAGCAAGGCAAATAGATAACACTTGCAGGAATGGCTCATCTAATCCATGGAAGACCTCGATTACTTTCACTTCTAGATTTTTTATTTTTTTTTTCTATAGGGTAGCATAGTTTGATTCATAAAATATTTGCACACTGGTAGCTGCAGCCTTTGTTAGATGTCTAGCATTTCGACTTCCGTTCTCTGATGTATTTTTCAAGACACCCCAAATTTTTGGGGGGCTTGTTTTACTTCAGTGATTCTTGTTTCATTGCTTCTTG
>VZZY01004330.1:44886-94632 GCA_013400335.1 Eurystomus gularis
TATATCTATGTGACTCTGAGGATAAGCTTGAAAACATGAGATAATACATATCTTTGTGCATGTGTATACATGCAACTCTTTCTTCTCTGCTAGTAATTTGTGAACCTTGGAACAAATGTTTCCTCACTGAAATTTTAAATTAATTTTGTGATGCTTAACTTTTGTATCTTTTTTTCTCATTATCTTTACTTTTATTTCCAGAGAGTGGTGAATATAGCTGCTATAATAGGCTAGTCCACCTCTTAACTAATACATAAGATTTGAAATTTATGGTTTTACTTATGTACTATTTAAAAATAAAAAGTGTTGGAAGGTATGATGGTCACTGGAATTTCATTTTGATAAATAATACTATAGTGAGCCTAGAGGTCAGTATGTGTGAGGTACAGTGCTATATGAATGTGTACTATTATTTTTTATTACTGAGTAATTTGCAATTCCCTTGTCAGTCAGTGACCCATGTAGGAATGTTTCTGTATACCAGTCAAAGTAGATCTTTTCTTTCACAGAAAAAAATCAGTCCTCGTTGCATTACAATATTCTCTGACAAAAGACATTATCATGAGATAATTGATTGTGCTGGAGAATTACAAATGTTGCAGCACCACCAAGGTTATCTAACCCTCCCCAATGTCAGTTACCCTGTGATAAGAGTACTTTGTTCAAAAATATTGCTATCACAAAATGGTTTAATAGTAGCACAAAGAGGATATTCAGAATTTGAAAAAGCCATATTTTGAGAGAGAAATGCTACCCAGAAGCAAAACTCATCCTGACACGGGTAACAGTTTAGTGGTACGCTATGGATGATAAAAATGCTAATGGTTAGAAGTGAAGTATCCCGTACCAAGTTCGTGCAGTTGGCAGTATAACCTGTACTTTCTGAAACAACTTAGATTTATTAAGACCTGAAGCTCTGTACCAAGGTGTTCTAGATGCAGAACATATGCTTAAACTTTCTAAATCTCAAATATTGAAATCCAGGGTGTCAATGATTCCACTAATAATCTCATGACACTTAAGAGGTCAATATAATTTCATGTAATTGGCAGGATTTCTGTCATCCCCGAGTAGATAATTTACTCTAAGTATATTGTAACAGCAATTCAAACTGTGGCAGATTCATCTGTCTGTTTATGGCAACAGAGAGCTGATGATTGATTTTAATTGTGTCCTTAGGATACAGAGATAAAAAGTTATAACTAGGACAAACCTTCTGTGAAAAAGCATGTCACAGAACACCAGAGGAAAGGTGCTCCAATTCATTTCATTCCCTGTTGAAGAGTCGATTTGTCTGTATTCCATATACTTACACTCCCAAATTAGATTTGACTGGAAAAATATCCTTCTATGGAACTAGTACTGATTCTACAATGACTATGTCTTTACTGGGCTCCTGATTAATGTAAAAAGCCACTAGCATCAAGAACTTACTGCAGTAAAGTTATATTGATAGATGGCACTTTTATTCCATACTTTGTGCAGTAGCTGTTTCAGCATTTTTGAAGTCAAGTATTTATATGTAATATTTGTTAGGCTCCTTATTTATGCACTTAATGCTTCTACATTGATCTTATGTGTCTAGCAATTATTAATTTTCATAGACTGACTTTCAAGTTGGATTCTGAATGTATGTTTTTGAGCATGTATTTTTACCTTTAAAGACCTGAAAATGGCTTTTCATAAGTACATAATCTGCAGAAAGATCTATGGTGTTCTTGACTAACAAAGATAATACAACTCTGTAGTTGTCACAGAAGAAAATGCATAAGCTTTCTGATGTTTCTTCGTACATTCAGCATTAGAAGTTGTGAATAGGGTGACATCTTGGCCCAGCCTGCGGAGGCCTTTCTGATTTAGTTGGTATCTCAGTTGGGGGGGAAGGGCAGATGGGGAAGACAAGAGGTGAATGGAACTTCCTTAACATGATGCATCAAATGCTATCATGAGTGTTGTGTTTCTTCTGTAGATACCAGGTCTCCTTGGCAATGGCTGAATAGTTGCAGGTTTTCTGTCATGTATGACACTTTGGAAAGCTTTTTCTCGATTGGGGAAAAAAAAAAAAAAATTAAATAATTGGATCAAGCCTGTTTTTTCTAGCTTGTTTGCTGTAGTTTGAAAGGAATGATTTTAAAAGTATGAAATTTTAATTAGTTAAATATTGGGAACCTGGATTACTAACGCAGGTTCGAAGTACTTGGTTCTGGAGCACAGCTAGATCATTGAATTTCTAGTAATGTTTTTTTTTATTCTGCTCACTAAAATACTGTGGCATTATATTACACAATTTCTAGACTTTTTACAGACACTTATTTGTTTTAACAACTCAAATTCTGTGCTGGAGAGGCATCACACAACTTTACAAATATTGAAAACTGAAGTAGAGAAGGGTGAAGAGACTCCAGTGTGATTAAGGACAAATGTAAGCTATGTTTGAATACCAGCCTGCCTTCATCCCTGAGAGAATATGCCAAGCATCATTTCTATTTCTCACAACAAGAACTGTTCACTAATTGATACTTTTTTTTCAGATAACCATGGTCTTCTGTGCTGCCAGCTTCGCTATGACATTTTTATGGCTTACTTTTAAGTCATTTGTTTTTGGTCACTGCCATAAACAAGATTTCATTTTTTTTCTGAATGTTTGACACTGTGAAGGGTAGCCACAGAGAAATCAAACTTGTATGATCAGGGAAAGGTTTGAGTTTTTGCGTTTTTTTTCTGTAAGCATATAGGGAGTGAATACTGATTCAAAGACTAATTTACATCAGTCTGGGAATGTTAAAGAGTCACTGTCATGTGCTAATAATCATAATGGTTAAAGAAATGATGAACAATGATAGATGTCAGAAGATAAAGTGAGTTTGCAGTGAATGTGACTGTAGTTTAGAAATAATCTCACTAACAGGAGCTGTTTAGTGTTTGAAGGATAAATTGACATTTTTTGTTTCTTGTCTTTACTTTTAAAATGCTCTTTTCCTTCATATATCATTCTTGCGTAGTTACACACCTGTACAAATCAAATTGAATTGCCTTTTCTTATTTCTCGAATTTTAATCAAAATAGATGATTTTCAGGTAGCTAACTATAGTAAACCCTCTTGATATTACTTGAAGTTTATTTTCATTCTCTTGTCAGGTTCAGTTCTGACAGTTTAGCTCCTCTAAACTATTAGCATAGTTGCATCAAAATGGTTACTTTTATCCAACTTGTTGAATATATGTTCGTCTTTACTTTGGCATAGTTCAATTGTAGTCTTTGTTAGTTTGGGATGAGTGCTCCAGTTTGAAGTCAAGGGTAGGGATGGTCTGCTGTGTTGCTTCAGGGCTAATATAGGGATGACTTTTAAACTCTCTTTACCACTTACCATGGTACAATGAGGTAGATTTCTGCTAGGTCTGTATCTAGTGAACAGAAGAGTGGATTTTGGTCAACTTCCCCTATAGTCAACGTTGCATTCTCTCACCTTTAAAGGAGGGGACATGGGAGATCTAGGAATTCAGTTTCCCCACCTGAACTGCTGCCTGTAAAGCTGATACAGATGTATCAGTATTGCTGTACTAGTCAGGCCACACTTTTCACTGGAAATGCTAGCATTAAATCTGTTCAATATTACATCATTTAATGATGTTGAGCTTCTCTTTTCCTCTTTTACAGGTAAACTTCTGGCATTCTCATATCCATATTATTTGCTGGCTTTCAATTTTCTACCAAACCTTTACTTACACTTAGATGTTACTTTTCCTGTCATTATTTTTTACAGTCAGTATAGATTTATCTCTTTAAAAAGCCTTAACCATATTAGTTGAGTCTTCATTATTTTAAACTTTCTGTTATGTTAATTTGACTTGATTATCCTGAATATTATGATTCGTTTTTAAGACATTTCATACTCTTCTCCTGACATACCAACATCACTAGAAGATAAACCTTTACAGATTGTTCTGTGTAGTTACCATATGTATTGACTGATTATATATATTTTTCTTATTCATGGAAGTGCTTGACAGTAGTTACTGCAAACATTGAGGGAGCTAAGTAAGTATTCTGAAAGATGACCCAATAAAACATCTGCCTTCATATGTAGAGATCCACTGAAGTGGGATTTTACCCCGTAATATTTTGTGCTTACACTGCGTTTTTCGTTTCAGAGCATTTTGCAAGTTTCATCTGGAGGGTTCAATGAGCATGAAACCATTCTCATTGCCCTCATGCTAGAAAAGCTTTAAAGTGAGGAAGGCTTTTCACAGCAACTAACAGAAAGCAGTATTGCTTTTACCCTCAGTATTGCTAAACCTTTGGCAAAGAATCAGCACTTCTCAGAAGAGCTGGTAAACGTGCTTTATCTTTTGCCAGAGTGGAAGGGAAAGGGTAGAAAGTTGTCCAACTTGATAGAAGCTGCCTGTAAAGGATGTCCACATCAAGAAGACTGGGAAGTCTCACATCAGCCGGCAGGGGGACAAAGTCCTTGCCAAGCCATCCAGATGAGCACACGGACCTACCTTTAGCAATGCCAAGTTAGTGTGAGTTTTTTTGGAAATAAATGTGTGTTTACTCTGCAGCTCTTAAGGGCCTGTTCCCATCAAACTTACTGGTAAGCAGAAGCAATATTCCTAAAATAGAGATCAGAAGTGTGAACCAGTGTTACACTGGGACCACCTCACTTAACAGTTTTCTTTAAAGATTGTTGTGATTATTTTTCATAATTTCTTACTCTCTTAAGCAGTCCTGAGTTTTGTCCTTGACTCTGCAGGTGTGTTTTAATATATGTATAGCTATATCCCTTAAGCAACAATTAACTCTCCATTCTACTTAGTCCTGTGATTCTCCCCCAAAGGTTGACACTCCCAAAAAGTTCTTTTTCCCCATCTGCCTCATCTTCACTTTTGCCTTAGATTTCTTCCCTTCTGTTTTATTTTGAAGAGTGGCTATATCACTGTCTTTTCTCCTTATTATGTTGGGTTTCAATAAACCACTTTGAGCCTTGCAATGTATTTCATGTATCTATGCATTAAGATTTCAACAGTATTGCTGAGTTAGAGTTGCAGTTTCTAAATAACAGAGGTCACAAGAGCTGTTAATCAAGTTCATATCAACATCTGTGACTTCGGCATTCCTGTACTCTGATTCCTTTATCCACCATGTCTGACTAAAGCTGTCCTTTATGGAGGAAAAATACCTGTGAATCCACTTACTTAGTGTATCTGCTTTCAAACACATTGTGACTACAAATGAATGCCTTTTTAGTAACCAAATCCTGTTGCTATCATAGAACAAAGCTTAAGCCTGTATTGTGAATTTACTTTTCATAGTTATTGAGACCAAAACCACAAATTACATGATTTTTTAATGTATTTTCAAAGTTTATCCCCCAAATTATTGTCACTTTGGCAATATACTTAATTTCAGTTTATGTGGGAAAAGATATGCAAGATCTGTTCAAGCAATATGTTTTGTATTATGTATATTAAAAAAAATATTAGTTTTTTTGAGTGAAGACTGGTTTCTCAAAATAAATTCATGTTGTATGGTATTAATAGCCTTCATCCAAAGCAAATTCAATCAGGATTTAACCTACCTCTCTATCAGTTCTCTAGTGAGAAGGAGAAGAAAATAAGACAAAGCAAAATCTGAGATGCAGGCAAAAATAACATTT
This sequence comes from Eurystomus gularis, assembly GCA_013400335.1. Taxonomy (NCBI): domain Eukaryota; kingdom Metazoa; phylum Chordata; class Aves; order Coraciiformes; family Coraciidae; genus Eurystomus; species Eurystomus gularis. Next base: position 50,543 of record VZZY01004330.1, read on the forward strand.
AGACCATTTTAACTGATTGAGAGAACATGGGAACCTCTTTCCTCAGTTGAAATCTGCCATCAGTAAAATAAAAACCCTGCTTATGAACTACAGGTACATCCCCATAACTGTTAGGCCACATAAAACAAATACCTGGTTCTCAGGGAGCAGGGAAATATTTTTCCAACTTTGCATGACAGAGGTCAGCATTGCTCTTCCTTCAATCATAGAATCATAGAATGCATTGGATTAGAAGGGACCTTCAAAGATCATCTAGTCTAACCCCCCCCAGATCAGATTGCTCAGAGCCCCATCAAGCCTGACCTTGAATGTCTTGAGGGATGAGGCCTCAACCACATCTAGGCAATCAAGTGTTCCACTACCCTTATAGTGAATAACTTCTTCCTAATGTCTAATCTAAATCTACGCTTCTCTAGTTTAAAACCATTGCCCCTCGTCCTATCACTACATGCCCTTGTAAACAGTCCCTCCCCAGCTTTCTTCAGATACTGGAAGGCTGCAATAAGGTCTCAGAGCCTTCTCTTCTGCAGGCTGAACAACCCCAACTCTCTCAGCCTGTCTTCACAGGAGAGGACTTCAACTTTAAGAACAATAGATAATGAAAACTCAGTGATTCAGAAATCCTTAAGACCAGCAAGAAAATTAAGCATTTACATTTCTCCTGTTTCACCTCAGACAGATTTAGTTCTTAAGGTCATGAAAAACAATTCTCCATTTCCTTTGTCTCCTTTTGTCTCTCCTCTTTGTCTGCATATTTCTGTTAAATTAACAAAAAGGAATCTGAACTTGCCAGTCTGTGCCTTGCTTTTGTTGCTTGTTGTTATCTTCTAGTTTTGTTTTTTTTTTCCCCTCAGGGTATTTGTAGTTTGTACAAGGGGAAAATTTTGTCTTTTCTCAAGATACTGGCAAATTAAGCATGTGAGTGGAAATGACTCACTGTAAGCAAGGGCCTTTTAGATTCTGAAACAAGTTAGCTTTCATGTTGAATTGCTTTTGGATCCTGTTGTACCCAAGAAGTAATGTGGTGGTACGGACGTCTGCACCCAACCACGACAGGGAGCTTCTAGTAAATTTTAAATATATAATGTAAATATGAAAATGAATAATTCAGTTGTTTTTCATATGTAATGTAGGCCAGTTAATGGCCTCAGTTCTTCAGACAGTTTGGATCCCTTTGTTCTACAAAAGGCCTCCTGAATCATTCTGAAAATAACAGGAGCTGCTGTTGAGAGATAACCTTCCAGATTAATACTTTTTTGTGGAAAGCAAAATTTCCACAAATTATTGTTATCCTAATCATCCCTCACTGCTGCTGAAAAAAAGTTGCATGCAAAGTATCTTGCAACTGTTGGAAATAATGTTGTGAAGAATGTCTATCTAGAATGAAGTTCATCTATAATTTTAAATTTCTTGTATTATTTCAATCATAAAGTCAAAATAAAAAAAGAAGCAGACTTTGGGTTAGGTGCATGCATAAAAAGGAATAGAAATGGATTGACAAGTAATGTCAAGATAATGGTAAAGCTTCCCTTTTTTACAGAATTTGTAAGGATAGCTATAACTTTTCACATTAATTTGAAATGTAACTGAATTATGTGTAATTTAGATGCAGAATTTTAATTCTCATAGTTTCCAGAGTGCAGCATGAAGGAGTTTATTTATCTGTATTGTAGTTTGTTGCCACAGACAGGTTTTAAGAAAAAAATATAAGGAATACACACGTTTTCCTACGCAACATGTATTGAGCAAAATATTCTCATGAAGGAGAATGAAGGACTAACTTATGTTTTTCTCTCATCCTGTAAGTCATATATACTAGAAAAATATTAAGAGTTTCAGGTTGTTGTTGTTCTTTTTTTTAATAGCTAGAATTTATCCCCCTGTATGAAACATTTTAAAGCTGGAAAAAATACCTGTCTTTGAGGGAAGAAAAAGTAGTTTTTAACATATTTTAATTAATTAATGTTATGCTCGATATATTGTCACATGATTAAATTCTCAGAATAACTCATGTGTTTTGTTGGTATTCATATGCCTGCATAGAATTGACACCCGATTTCCACTCTTTATCCATCTTAATTCAGAGTTTCATGTATTTTGTATCAGGATAAATAGTGCAAAATAGTGTTTTACAACCTTTACTAGCTATTATTAATTTCTCGTAAATTTCATTTTGGTAGAACAACATTGCTGTAATGTAGCATTTAGCATTATCTAAAACATCTGTTTTATTTGGGTTAGAGAAATAGCATTTTCTGTATATGAACTTTTACTGTTTTTGTTTGCAGTAGCTTAAGTGTTAAAGCCTGAAAGGATTTAGAAAGCTGCAGTGAATGTGTTAAGACTGTTAATGAAGCCTCTGAATCTAAGGACAAAATTAGCTCTCACACCCACACTGCGCAAAGTACAGCAACTGTCTGATAGAATTGCATCATGACTTTTACCTGGGGATGCTAGTGTTATATTCACTTGAAATGATGAAATTGGGAAGACAGATGTCCCCAAAGGACACTTTAAGGAACTTGTTCCTACATAAATTGCTTGACAAAAATCCCTGAAATTTGAATTTGAGACCTATGTAAAAATGCTTATTGAGTGTGAGCGACAGATAATACATGTATCATGTAACAGCTGCTTTTAAGAGTGTACAATAATATATGTTTGATACAGAGTAACCCAAGAAAGAAAGAGTGAAAGGGACTTTTGAAGGCAAGGACTTTGAACTACTTAATTTGATTAGAGGGAAGGATAGGTCTGCATATGAGTTTCTGATTCATCAGGATCAAACACTGGAGAACAAAAATGAGGCAACTACTTGTATCCTCCATTTCAGTGAGTGGGAAAGATGCCTGTGGCTGTAGTCATGGAGAAGAAAAATCTCCAAGATTCAGAATATCCCGTTCTTCTTGCTGCTCAGCCCACACAAGTTCCTTCTTTCAGGTGTAGCACATCCATCAGGCCCAGCAGATCTGTAAAGAACAAGTCCAGGAGGACTGACATTACCTGGCATTATGCCCCTTGTCCCCTGCTGCTGATGTCATCTATTCCTTCCCAATTTTATCTATCCATTTAAACTACCTATGTTTGTGGAAGGTCATGAGGACTGATTAGCACTTGGCACTATCCCTCAATGTAGGCTTGGAATAGGCTATCAGAAAGCACTACAGGAGGAATAGGGAGTAGAGGGACCAGCAAAGAAACAATAAGATTGGATTCCCATAGAGAACTGAAATAAAAATATTCTAGATAGGGATATGTGATGGGAATTGTATATAAAAATGCAAATGGGTATAACTGATAGTTGGTATAAAAGCACTAAGTACGATTGCTAATGACAAGAACAGAAAAAGTTATAATTGCAAATGTATTTGAAGTGCACATTTAGGCTATAGTTTAAATAGTTTCTCTTCATCCACTTTACCCAGAAATACAAAAAGTGATCTGCGGGTCAGGTGTTTACCAGCAGTACAGTGGTGCTTTCTGTCCAGCAGAAGCTCACAGATAAGCAGAAGTTATAAAAACCTTTTTTCCCCCCTTTTTTTTAACAAGACACTTAAAAGAACAAGAGTTGTAAGCAGGTAGTAATTGAAAAGAGCTTTAGTAGATACTAAAAAATAGGACATTGTAATAAGTGATTTCCCTACTTAAGAATGCATATGCCTCTTCAAAAAAGTATCCAGCAAAGGCATCTTAGAAAATTGTTTAAGAATTAAGCTTGAAATCTCCAGCTTCCAAGACAAACTTCCCAAGAAAAGTATAATTTCTTCATAGTGGACTACTGAGTGTGCTGATGACTAAAAGGAAGCACTTCATAAAGAAGAGTTCAGTTCTCCATAATGTGGGTTGACTCCAAAAGCAAAGAACTAAACATTTCCTACTTATGTCTACTTATATTTCTCTAACTTCCACAGTACTATACAGCACTGAAAACCCACTGGCTTCTTCCTCCTTGAGGAGGAAAACATGTTGCTTAATGTCTGTCATTCTGTTCTAATTCTTACAGGTATTGAGATAACGTTTGTCCTTCACTTTATTAAGGTGAATGCTATTAAAACTATATAGCCCATCACTGTAAATTGGAATTTTTAGACCTGTTTCTTATAGCTGGTCTTAGAACCCTTTATAAAATTAAAATCAGTTTAGAATTACTGAATGCTATCTATTTGCATTCATCAAAATATAGAGTGATTTTGCATCATGTGATAATGACGTCAAAGTTTTGGAATTTATTTGTAAATAATTTTAAAAATAAGGAGTCTAGTGCACATGAGAATATTAAAATTCTTATGACATTTATCATAGGTATTTTTTAGGTGAAGAGGAATATTCTGTAAACATGAGAATAAGATGAAGTGAACTAAAAATCTTTAGAGATTCATTTTACAGCTATGGGTTAACACACACACAGACACACACACACACACACACACACACACAAAATCCTAGGCCTGTTTCCTAGGTGTGTGTCTAGCAGGTCCACAGAGGTGATTCTCCCCATCTGCTCCACTCTTGTGAGACCCCACCTGGAGTACTGCATCCAGCTCTGGCGTCCCCAGCATGAACCTGTTGAAGTGAGTCCAGGAGGGCCGTGAACATGATCATGATCAGGCTGGAACACCTCCCCTGTGAGAACAGGCTAAGAGAGTTGGGGTTGTTCAGTCTGGAGAAGAGAAGGCACCAAGGAGACTTTATTGAGGCCTTTCAGTAATTAAAGGTTCATGTAGTGATAGGAGAAGGGGTAATGACTTTAAAGTGAAAGAAGGTGGATTTAAATCAGAGGTAAGAAAGAAGTTCTTTACTGTGAGAGTGATGAGGCACTGGAACTGGTTGTCCAGAGAAGTTGTGGTTACCCCCTTCCTGGAAGTGTTCAAGGCCAGGTTGTGTGGGGTTCTGAGCAGCCTGATCTAGTGGAAGATGTCCCCACCTGTGGCAGAGGGGTTGGAACTAGATGATCTGTAAGGTGCCTTCCTATCCAAACTGTTCTATGATTCTTTGAAATAGAAGAGATGGGTTGCCAGGGATACTGAAATCAATTTTAAGTAGGACTCTCTAACAAGCAAGATTGGGAGAAAGCATTTATAGTTAGGCAATAAGTAAGTTAAAATTCAGTAAAATAGTTATTGATAAAAAGCAAAAAATGGAATAACATTAAAATGCCTTTAAGTATGCATAGAGTTCACATGCTCTTTACTATTTACTCAACAGCTGAATTTTGATGTTAGGATTTCTGTAGCGAAGTTAAGTTCTCATTTATGCTGGAAATAGATTGATTTGGCCTTAACTATATTTCTATAAAACTGCAGTGTCCTACTTCTTAGAACATATACTGAAATCCTACCAGTGGACATACAGATCCATGTATAGGTAAAGCTATTTTTACTTTCTACATAGAGCATAAGGTTATATTCTTTATCATCTCTTAGTCATCAGATCAGTACTTAGAAAGGCAGCCTCCACTACAACATGGCCTATTAGTTTTGAAATACCACAAGCTATGGTGGAAATCTAAAATACTGCAAACAAGCAGATGTAGTATAAAAAATTGTATACAATATCTAAAGGATATGATACAACAAATACATAGAATATAGTTGTCAATGAATTTGACAAATAAAGCTTACTATTTTAATTGATTCCAAAACCTACAAAATATGGAGGAGAGGATGGTGAGTGGGGAAGGAATCAGTGTAGTAATTTTTGATTCTTGCAGAAGGTTGGCTGTTTCCTTGCTAAGCCTTACTTGCAAAATTAATTCAAATTGGCTTGGATAAGAGCACTGTCATGTGGATTAAAAGCTGGCTGAAAGACTACAAACAAAGGGTGTCTTGAGGGTACCACAGGCATCACTGCTAGAACCAGTCATTTTTAACATCTTTATTAATGATCTGGGAGAGAGTGTTAACAACATGCTAATAAAATTAGCATGTGATACTAAATTGTGAGGGGATAGAAATACTTGTAAGTTAAAAAAAATGATACAAGGCCTACAGAGAGATTAGAAGCACTGGCAGAAGTACCACAGTGAGCTTCAGCTTCAAGAAAATGCAGCCAAATTAGATCTTGTGAGGAGAATTTGGAAGATGGATAACATACTTAAATGTGGAAGCAATTATGTAGGAAAAAAGCTGAAAGTAGGAGTGATAATCAACAGCAAACCAAATGTGCTTAAGCCGTGTAAGAGGGATGTAAAGGAGGACAATAGCAACTGGAGTAGCCCGTGAGCCCCTAGGGCTGTGGGTTAGGCTCTCAGCAGCTAGGTTGGAAAATTTGAATTTGTTAGAGCAGGCACCTAGTAAATGCTGTGGTGGGGGACATCCATAAAATGGCAGGATAGTTTTTTATATGTTTTCTTCCTTCTTCCTAATTCTTTGGATCTAACGTTATGTTCTAACAGCCGCATCACTTGAGCATTGCAGCTATTAAATATGACCATTTAAGCTAATACTGAATAGGGGCATGTTACTAAATTATTATTCCTGAAGTAACAATGGCAAATATCTGGCAGAATCTTATATAATGAATCAAATCACAAATACATAATGGAAAATACAGTAGTATCGAGTACCTCTGGGAGTGAAACCAATATAGTGCACGTACAGCAGCAAATAAACATCTTCAGATCTCAAAAATTCGATATTTCTGTAGGCGAAATATAAACACTTTGTATATCAGAATAATAAATGCTTACTGAGTCATGGTTATGTGATACACTTACTACTAAATTCTTAAAGAAACAGGCTGTTTTTCTTAATTTATTCTGATCACTTCAAAAACTAATGAACTGCTTTTGGAAATCTCAGTATACAATGTACAGAAATACAAGTCTTTTAGATTGTGTTTAAGACAACCTACCTCCCCACTTGAACTCCCCCAGTTGTGTTAGTGTAAAAGAGGTAACTTTCTTCCTGTTTACTGCATCTGTCTAAACTTTGGATTTAGACTTTGGAAAAATAGGCTAATGTTTTAGAGGCTGAAGTATTATATAAAAGTATAAATTATTACAACTCCATTCGTAGTTCAGTTTAATAATTTCTTCCATTGGAGATCTTAATTTTGATTTAAATAAAATTCTACTTTGTTTTCAGATGGAATAGCTGTATGCATGTTAATGCCAGCTGGTTTTTTGAGATGTGAAAACTAAACAGGTGTACTAATTTAAAAAAATGCAATGCCTTCCTTTCTAGGAAGAAGAGATTACAGTTAGAGCACAAACCTACATGCAAGCCATGAAGTTTACATCTGGTTGTAGGGATTTCTCCATCCTGGTAATATAAAAGATATTGGGAGTTTTTTTAGTGGAGAGGTCTAAAGACAGTTCTGGCACACAAACCTGAGTCATTAAAGTCTTTCATTCTTTTTGTAAATATACAGAAATATGATCTTCTTTCTTTTTGGCTGCTGACAGGGTGGCAAAATGCATCTTTTGTCCTGGATGTATTTTGTCATAATTGCTTACACACACATTTTGACAACATGATTTGCTTGATGGAAGTGGCAGTTCTCTCTCTTCTTTTAGTTTTGTTAAAGGGTGTTTTTCAGACTGGCTGTTTCCTCTCACAGAACTCCACAAAAGTATCACTTACTTTGAGGATTCTGGATCCTCCTTATTTGTAACCCTTTTTTTATCCACTAGAGTAAATAAACCCATTTATGTTAGGAATCTGTCACATAAATATTTTAGAAACTACTCTCCTTTTTTCTACTCTCTGTTCAAAAGAATCTTTCTAACCAGTCGGAGTTTAACCAGAGTTGCAGCAACAAGAATCTGTAAATTAAAGCGTAATTTTATTAGTAGTGCTCCATGTGGTTTGCCAGATTTAGCAGTTGAAGAGAGGCAAAATACGTTGTGGAAATGTGTGAAACATGGACAGCAGATCTTCTTCACCAGCTGTTTATTCTTACGTATCTGCTTCCAGTTGGCCCACACTACTTTTTCTGGGCATAGCCAAGCAGCTCACATTATTGGAAAAGCATTTGCATTGATTTTGAAGCTCTGCATTCAGTGAGCGTGTTTGAAGCAGCAGTGACAGCACAGGCAACATTTACTGCATTAATTGTGAAACTAAAAGTGAATTATATTGGAAAATTGATCTGGCTGAACAGTAATCATTATTTGATCTCAACTTCACTCAACTTCCAGTTTATGTAGCAAGATTATGTATGAAATGTAGCCTCAAAAGAGCATTTGCTATTGTAGCTCTGTTGCATAAATGAGGAGGTGAATGTCTGTCACCTCTGGGATCTATACACGTAGCATGCATCAAGACTTTTTGGGGTGTGGGGATGTACTTGTGAGGCATTTTTGTTACACATACATTTCCGTGAAATAGCTAACAGAACCTAGAGAAGAAAATGCTGAGGAAAAAACCTTTGTGATAAGTCATTTATGAGCTACATCTCTTTGAAAAATAATAGAAGTTTCCATCTTCTATAAAAGTCTGAAAATTAAATCGACACTAGTTGTGAGTTTTGGTTGCGGTTTGAGTAATCTGTTTAGTATGCTACTGAAACCTAGGTTTGTCTTGAGTGCTCTCTATTAATAACAAAGGTTCAGTTGTTTTATTTGCTTAGCGGTTTGCTTCAGCTTTAGTCAGCACATTGAAATCTACATTTTGAGTGCTTTTTTTAAACATTGGTTAAATAGATTTTTGCCTTTTGTTGATGATTAACGTAACATTACACAGTTCCAGACTGTGGTAAAATATACTGGGTTTTATTTGTGATTAAATAACTGCAAATCTGCTTTTTTTTTTTTTTTTTTTTCTTTCTTATTTAGCTTCTAACTTTTGGGCTACTTGGTCTACATATTTTTCCCGCTATCGTACCAGCATAAGCAAATAAAAAAGCTAGGCATGAAATTAGATTGTAATAAAAAAATGAAGTTCTGTTTAAGTATTCTTTATGTGTGTAGTAGCATTATAGATCTACAATATTTGAGGGGACAAATATAATATGCATCTTAATTTCTGAAAACTGGAGTATATCTTTGTCACACCTGTAAATATAAATAAAATGAGTTCATTAAGTGAGGTTTGTAAACAACTAAAAGTTGCAAAGTCACTTTGCAAGTGTTTTGAAATTTTTTAATCTTTTGAAGGTTTTAGAATATTAACTACCTAATCCTTTCAAAAGCTCAGTGAGAAAAGCACTAAGTAAATTCACACCACTCAAATCCAGGCAGCTAGAGCTAGACTCCACCCTAGCACCCAGAAAGACTTGCCTGACTGGATTTTGGGTGTGCCCTGACTCCAGGTTGGCCTGAGACCTATATAGATGGCAGTCCCCCTTTTCTTATCCCACTTTTTTATGCCACGGTTTTCATGAGAATTGGCCAGCCTCATGGATAATGACCATGGAGCACACTCCAGAGAGCACCACAAACTGTTCCTGCCCTGACGTCTCTGCATTTTAAGGTTAGCCAGAGCAGCTAAGAGAGCCAGTGAAATGAAATGAAGTGGCATTATTCCTTATTCAGTGGCATGGTGTTTTATCAGAATGTTTAAGCAAACAAGCAAGCATTAGAGGGGTCTGCTTGTTAGAAGCAGTGATTGTTCTTTTTTGAAGGCTGTGTATTGCGTATACTTATTGGCAAACTGTAGAAGTATAACCTGTTATTAATGAAAAGGCACTTGGCAGAATCAATTACCATAGACATCTGTTTGATTCATTATTGTTGCTCTCTGTTGTTTTATCAGTTATTTACTGAATGTGATTGATTAGCCTGTTCTTCTCCATTTCCATTTACAGTGGTAAAATCTTCTGAAGACTTTGTTTAAAGCTTTCATTTTGACATGTAAGGCTAAAACTAGTAAGATACACTGCTCAGATGCTCTTCAGAAAACTCCCAACAGTGATGTAGTAAGCCAAACATTAGTGGTTAATTGTCTGGAGAACTGATGGTAAAACCAGAATTGCATCACAGCTAACGTGCCAGATAAAAGGAAACAGGAAGTACAAGGCTAGCATCTCTAGAAGGGAATACGGATTACCTAGTTTATTGCTAAAAACACACCATCGGATTTATATTTGCCATGCGAAGAGGCAGGGACATTGTAGTTGTCGTTTGGATTTTTTCAATTTTAGATGTGTGGAAATCTTTTTTTTTTTTTTTTTTCCACATGAGGTAAAATTAACCTTCAAAAAGGGAGTAGAAAAAATAATTTAAAACTATTTTAGCTTAAATTGATAATAAAATGTATTGCTTTGGTTGTTGTAATATAATGTAAATACTTGTACTGCAGTTACACAGGTGCCAGAATGGTTTTGTTTTTAGGGAATCTCTATGATTTATCCATTGTGTGCAAGGTATGTTGTTACTTAAAAAATCTTTGAAAGTTTTGTTGTTTGATAGCATTTACTAGTAATTTCTTATGGTTGAAAGAACTGTGTATCATAAAACCGCTTCATATTGTATGGTTTAATTGACTATAATAAGCAATTTACCACACGTTATTTGAAAGGGACTATGCTAAGAATTCAGCTGAGAATATTGCTTATAGGATGAAGCTCCTGCACAAATTGCTTTCTCAAACAAAAGAATGTAATCAGTTTGAAATACCTAAAACAATTTTTTTGAAATTATGTAATGTTGTGCTCTGTGTATTATAACGAAGAAAACAGCGCTTTATTTAAATGAGTGGGGTATTTGAATGTTAATAACACCTCATGGTGAAATTTGCTGTGGAGTAGTTGTGAACTTGAAGTATAATAGCGGTATTTCAAAATAAAAATTAACACACTCACAAAAAACAAAGGCTACATTTTAGAAAGCATCTAAGTTCTACAAGTTAAGCTTATGTTATCCACGGGCTGCTCAGACACTGATTACAGGGCAAGGACTAGAAAATTTCTGTGATAGTCTTCAGCCTGTAGTTTGTGTCTGCCACCTTCTGGATGCTGTCCCATGGGGGCCGAGGGGAACCAGGCCTGGCCTACCTTTTCTACAGGTTCAGGAGCAGAGAGCTGTGCTGCATCAGAATTTGCTGCTCTGAGAGGTGAGCAAACAGCAGAAGAACAAACAGCAAAACAAAACAAACAGCAAAAAGGGAACAAGATGGGTTAGATACTTCTAGGCTTGAAATAATGAAATGCAAGAGGATTTAACTTGGTGGAGAACAGGGGCAAGCTCAGCACATTGTTGCTTCATTTGCACCCTGTTTGGATGATGGCTGGGCTCTAAGCCTTGGGTCAGTACAGGCATAATTTTATAAGAAGCGTATGGTAAATAAGAATTAAGAGATCATTTTTTCCTCCAGGACTCTGTTTCATTGATTCCTTTAGTCCTATCATGCTACAGCTAAGAGGCAGTTCCATTAATTTATGTCTGTTCCTCTCACATCTGTCCTGGAATAAGACAGATATTACTCTAAATCCTAGATGAGAAATTATTCATAGCTCATTCCCATCTCCAGCAGCCTTTAAGAGAAGTATTATATTGCCCTCTCCATCCACTGTGTCACTCCTTGCTGCTGTATTTAATAACAATAGATTCACTAGTGCCTTTTTTTCTCCTGTAGTGTTCAGCAGTGAAACAATTAACACGGACTTTTAAATTGTTGTAACTTTTCATTAGCACCTGTTTTGATGAACAGGATCAGTTCACACCTCTGAATAGCTATGTCAACCTGTCTGCAGCCCTCCCCAGGTATCATTGTAAACCTAACTAAACCATTTGAAGGTTATTGTCTCCAGCATATGGACTAGAGAATTTGAGGTTGGTGAAGCTAAGATTCTGGAGTACAGTTATGAAGGAACCTGAACTGGAAAGGATAATTATGCAGGCTTTTTTTTTTTTTTGCAGCTACATAATTGCTTTATACAGCAGGTCATGATTGTGCTGCAGTAATAAATTGTAATGTTGTCCATGCCTTTTAAAACGTTATCTTTGGTTTTGCATGCAAGGAAATAACAAATAAGATGTCTTCCAATTTGCAGGTAATCCAGTTCATTTAATTCTATTTTGCATGCATCACATTTCGGTTGAATTTGTCACCACTACCAAAATCACCTGTTAGAAAACGAAGTCTGAATAATTTGGAATAATCTTGGCAGTGGTGCAAGCATTGCTTCTATTTGCATTTGGATTGTTTTGCCACATCTAACTTCTCCATTTTTTAAAGTATTTATACACGAATTTTTTTTTTTCATTTGCAAATGTTTATTTATTCCAGCAGCTTATAGAATCAATAACCAATTCACACTAAACCCTGTTTTCTTAGAGACAGTTGCTTTTAGGATATTGAGAAGCAGTTCACTAACAATATGTTAAAATAAAAACCCCTGTAAGTTTCCATGCCACCCATGACTGCATACTTCTAGCTTTAAAAAATTCACTATAATTTGAATCATTTTAATACATATTTTAGGATATTAATACAGAACACTTGTGTCATATATTCCTTTCCTAAAAGTGAAATTGCTCCTTTCATTTTAATAGAGATTTCACTATTTAACAAATGCTTTTTCAGATCAAATTACTGAGTGTTTGATTCAAAGCTTTTGCTCTAGCCTCTAAGTTGATAAAGTTTAGAAAGACCTGAATTTGAATGTGAAAGGGAATTTCCTAATATGCAAGTACTTTTTCACTTAAGAACTCACTAATGGAAGAGTAAAACATGCTGACTTATCTGTAATTAAAAAAAAAAAATCTACCTTGAAATACTGTCTTGTAGAGTTTAATCATCAACCCAAATGTTATCTGTACATTTCCCTTGGCAAACTGTATCAGAAGAAGGAACGGGGACTTCAGTCCAAGCATGCAAAAACTGTTTCTACTGTAAGGAGTAGAATAGGTGGCTTAAATTATTCTGTTGGTGTTAGAATGACCTTTTCTTTTCCTATGGCAAGGTGGTTAGAATCAAACCTTTATCAGAATGAAGCAAAGGCCATGTATATTTATTTGGTTAAAAAACCAAATATATATATATAAAATTATAATGCACGTATTTCCAAACAGATAAATGGTTGCCTTAGGGTAAGTGCAAGTTTACTTGCTGAAATATGCATCATTGTCTGGTAACAAATAATTATGATATCTGTGGTTTGATAGCAGAATGATAGGCTTATCATTACTTAGATGTAAATTTGTCACTGTCTTATCTTTTTCCTGTACCTGTGCTAAGACTTATCTCTCTGTTAGAAGTGAAACTAGACAATAACTCAAGTTACTTTTTGCACTTCAAAGAATTTCTGTCCTTTCTTCTTGTGTCCTTAGTATCTAGTGTTTAAGTGTTTTAAGCTTGCATATTTTCACTATGCAAGTGAAAATCAAATTTCATATAAACGATAAGAATTTGAGCCCACAACAACCCCCAGCAACGCTACAGGCTTGGGGAGGAGTGGCTGGAGAGCTGCCTGGCAGAAAAGGATCTGGGGGTACTGGTGGACAGCCGGCTGAACATGAGCCAGCAGTGTGCCCAGGTGGCCAAGAAGGCCAACAGCATCCTGGCCTGTATCAGAAACGGTGTGACCAGCAGGAGTAGGGAGGTGATTGTGCCCCTGTACTCGGCACTCGTAAGACCTCACCTTGAGTACTGTGTCCAGTTTGGGGCACCACGGTACAAGAAGGACATTGAGGTGCTGGAGCGGGTACAGAGAAGGGCAACGAAGCTGGTGAAAGGGCTGGAGAGCATGCCCTATGAAGAGCGATTGAAGGAACTGGGCTTGTTTAGTCTAGAGAAGAGGAGACTGAGAGGAGACCTCATTGCCCTCTACAACTACCTAAAAGGAGGTTGTAGCGAGGCTGGTGTTGGTCTCTTCTCTCAAATTAGTAATGATAGGACGAGGGGAAATGGCCTCAAGTTGCGTCAGGGGAGGTTTAGATTGGATATTAGGAAGAAATTCTTCACTGAGAGGGTAGTTAGGCACTGGAATGGACTGCCCAGAGAGGTGGTGGAGTCACCATCCCTGGAGGTGTTTAAAGAACGAATAGATGCAGTGCTTGAGGATATGGTGTAGTGGTTAGAGAGGATTTGGTGTAGCGATTAGAGTGATGCTAGGAGAAGGTTGGACTTGATGACCCTGGAGGTCCTTTCCAACTGTAACAATTCTGTGATTCTGTGATTCTGTGATAAAGTACTTAGTGGATTTTGCAGCTCTGCTCCAAAGTGTCTGCCTATTTTCCTGTGACTGGTGTATAACTCAACTTACTTTCCCCCTTGAAGTGGAATCACAAACTTTTCATCTTCCTTTGGTTAAGACCGAAATGTAGGCGCTTAGATCTAAGCCTGGTTTCTTTTTCAGCAGAGTTTTAACAGAAGAAATGTCTGTCTGAGATCTCCTGCCCTGCTGTGGTCTCCCTTCAGCTTCTCCCCAGGGTCAGAGGACCTTTTGTAGAACCCTCCTTATAGGAAAGAGTTTGCAAAATTGACTGTCGTTTGGTTACTTTGTCACAGTTCTTTTAGGAAATGTCTCATCTATAAGAGTTTTGTGTTTTCAGTGGTTGAGGATCAAATGAAATACTAGTCTGTGGATAAAATCAGCACATTAATCTATGCTAAATTTTGTTCAGCTATAGTGCCATAAACCGAGAACCATGAAAGAAAACAACCTCTTTTTCCTGTACTCCTGTTGTCCATAAAACCTCCTATTCCTATTTTTACCTACTAGATTATTTTGGATGCTGAATGTAGGGGTCTATCTTTCCTTGCACTAAGAAATAACCTATTAATTTTTTTCAGTTTGTATGGTGACTCTGTCACTGAGTAATTGAATCTGAATTATTCATATATGGACTAGTGACACGAAGTACTGTACAGGTTTTCCAAGTATATATAAAATTTTTTTTTAGCTGTATTGTATTAATTTGTGGTGGAGGTGATGAATTCCATTTGCCTCACTGAGAATGCAAACCAGAAAGTTAATTCTATTTTCAATTAGCATGTGAAAACAACAGAATAATAAAATGTAGGAAGGAGAAATAAATCTAAAAACTTTATTCAAGACTAGAGAAAATACCTGAAACAACACAACCTCAGGTTCACACAGCTAGAGAAAGCATGTATCCAATAAGATGTGTGACATATAATGGGGAAAAAATAAAAAGTGAGAGGATCTTGCATAAGTCACTTGGTGCTCATAGTGCTGGGGTTGCAGTACTTCATGCTGGGCACTCAGGGATTGACTGTAGCCCAGCCCAGCCGGGCTCCTTGGCTCTGCATGACTGCTGAGCCACATCTGCTGTGGGCAAGGGAAGCTGAAGCAGTGGTCCACAATCCAGGGCTATGATTATGACAAGGACCAAAGCCTGAAAAAAACCTAGCTTGTCCAAAAGCAGTGCCAGAAATGCTGATTTGGAGACTACTTTTGTAGATAAGTGTTATTTCAAAAATTGGAGATCAACTCCATTGCAGTTGCTCAGAAAGCCTCTTTTTTTACTCCATAATAAGACCTTCTTCTAGGGTTTAAAGAATCTTCAGTTTCACAGACTAAAAAAAATCCAGCTTTGTTATTAGGATTTTTGTCATCTTCTCTAGTTCTTAGGACAAAGTGAAAGAAAGGGATAGTTAATAATGTGCAAAATAGCAAAAATAGACTTTCTGAACTAATATAATTGATACTTTAACAAACACTGAATATTGGAAAAAGAGGGAATCTCAGTCAGAACCAGTGAAAAGCTGTCAAAGAATCAGTGAGCATGCAAACTACTTCAAGGACAAAATGGATCTGGTTATAGGGATTCATTCTTCAGACTGAGGAAGAGGACATGTTGTTGCAGCTCCTACTATCAGGGATCTGGAGACAAATCTATTTTTAAAGGCCTGTAACACCAGCCCTAAGAACCAAGTGATAATTTATCTCCAAGCTGTTTCTCCTTCAGATTTCTCACTTGAAAGATATTGGAAATTAATCTGCTTAAGTTTTGCTAGGATCTTTTTGGCAATTATTAAATAAGAGAAATTCCCAGAGTAAAAGCCTCTAGTTGGAAATTATAGCTCTAAGTGAGATTTTACATCTATATCTAATGAAATTGTTCTTGAGTGGACAGCAGAGATGTTTATTAGGCAGAAATCTGGAAATATTCTAAAATTGAGAAAATTACTGGTTTTATCATCAATGAAATCAAAGATGTAGATGGTTGCAATTGTTTAAATTATATTCATGGTACTCATATGTGAAACAAACTTTACAAATTTTGCCATTCTCCTGTCTTTTTAACCAAATAGATATTTAACAGAATTAAGAAATTAAGCAAACAAAACGCATTCAATACCATATTGAGTGCGATTTTGCCTGTCTCCTCTGCAGCAGCTGAAATAAAACAAATGAATTGTTTCTGGTCACGCTCAGTTTATCAAGAATAACAAACCTGAAATGCAAATAAAACAAAACTGGCACCAGAACACTGTAAGCTGGGATGACGCTTGTCTTGAGTTTCATGACATTAATTCTTGTCCAGAAACATCGTTGGTTCACAGGTCCTTAAATTAACCTATTCACTTCCATACGGTTGTGTCTATGACTAAATCAGACTGCATCTGCTTATTAGTTTCAGCACAGCAAAACTGTCGAGGGTTAGTCCTGGGCTGGCCGCTAGACAAGTAACAGGCACTCTCTATTAATCCCTCTCCGTTCCCAAAAGGGAAGATAAAGGGAATAAGGGAGAGCGACTTAGGGATTGGAAAAGAAAACCGAAACAACTTCAATGAAAATAAGAATAATAAAATATATACAAAACCAATATTGAACTCAGCCTCTCTGATGACAGCTATGTTATCATCACCACTGATGCTGTAGAACAGGTACTGGGGAAGTCCCAGACTGGACCCAGCAGCAGATGGGAACCAAATTCAGGAGCTGAATTCTGGGACTGGATTCAGGAACACATGGGTAGGGATCAAAGGTAGAATGGACAGTCCTCCTCTGGCCGTTGAAGAAGAGAGCTTGACCCTCATGATCCCTCAGCTTTATACTGAATATGATGTATATGGGCTGGAATCCCTCGTTGGTCAGTTTAGGGTCACCTGTCCTGGCCGTTCCTCCCTGCAGCTGCGGCCTTTCACTTTCCACACCCCCTGAGGTGGTACACAAGAGTTAGCAGTGACCTTGGTCTGCACAGGAGTAAGTATAAGCAGGAGCCTTTCTGCACACACCAATCTCTTGGGAGTAACTCTAAACATCAAGCGTTAGCACTGCTAGAAGCAGACACTGTCTGCGAAAACCTGCCACTAACTTCAGAAAGTGTAGTTGCTTAGAAGAGACTGAGCTAAAAAGTGAAATTACTGAACAGAATCCATTCCATTCTAACTCAAAGCAGGACAAAATTGAATAAAAGCACAACCAGAGTTTGTTTTGGTGAAATATTTAAATTGTGTTGTGCTTTACCTACACCATGAGCAGCTGCTGGGAGCTGGGACGCCTCTATTTGGATACGTGTGAGAGATACAAAAGGTCAGGTAGACTGTCACACCAAATTTCAAGAAAATATTATAATTTAAGATATGTTTATGTATAATTGTACAGACAACTTATTTGTTTTGTCAGTAGCTGTATGAGGTGTATCAGATATTTAAAACATCCTAGAAATAGAATGTGATTGACTTGACCTTATTCTGCTTGGGGGGTTAATGTAGAACTTTGTTACGTACCTTGACAGCTGGAAGCTGATGGTGCACGAAGACTTGTCTAAATACAAGCTATCTGCCCATGATACTCAAGGCAAAGTCATTGGCATTTCACTTTGTCTGCGTGTTGTTGTGACTGCTGGGCCCAAAGATCCATCAGCACTAACACAATTATGTGAATGCCTGGAATCCTTTATGTCCAAAGTTCTTTTAATCAGCATGCAAATAATGTAAACAATGCAAACGTGAACCACTTGAATAAAAAGCCTCACTTCATATTTTTTTCTGTTCAGTGATTGTTATGCGTCTGTTTATGCCGTTATGTACCCATATCATACCATACTTTATTTTCTGTTTCGAATGCTAATTTGGCAAGGCAACTTTGTGCACAAATTGCGAAAACAGTATGACCTGAACTAATACATTTTCCATGAGTTGGGCTCAGTTTCTCATTTAGCTGTAAGAAATCTACTCAAAATGTGCTTTTTTTAATGTGTGTTATGATAAGTGTAAGCCTTTGATCAGAAAGTACATGAATAAGGAATGTTGTTTTTCTGAATTAAGTGGAAATGAGGCCTAAGGCAGCCTACTGTCAGGATCATAAGTACTAAATAAAATATAAACTAGTTAAACTTTGCAACCTACAAGGACAGGCATAATTTTATATATAGAAATAAATCTTTTCTTGTGAATTAAGTAATTCATCTTATATCACACTGTATATGCATTGTTACAAGTTTAAATAAAAAGTTGAGCTTTAGAAGTACTTAAGTCTTAGAACATAGAGAAAAAATATTTTTCTCTACTTCCTCTCTATTAACTTTTATTATTTAGTTATCACAAGAATACGTTTTACCCTTGTATATTGCTGACCTTCTTTAAGAAAAAAATGATCTAGAGTTCTACTTGTGTTTCCTTCTTGGTGACCTAAAGACAGGATGGAATGAATTTCATTCTGTATTCAGTATTATTTGTCCTTTTTGTTCTTTTTTATTTCCTGTGGCTTGCTACTCCAGCAAACTGTCACGGTGGAACAGAAAGGAGTCTTGAAGGTGTGGTGATTGAAAAGTAAATGAACAATTCAACAGTATTTGTTCATGATCTTGGAATAATTCTGTTGTTATTATGGTTTTGGGTAACGATTCATAGTGGACACACTGTTTTTGCATTCTTGGCTTCTTTTATAGTCATCTGCTGTATTTTCTTCCTTCTGTCTGATGGACCTTATATTTGAGCTTTTTCATTTTCCAATATATCAGCATGTTCTGTGTATCTAAATTTTGGTCATAAGTACTAAGATTCTTACAAGTTATAAGTTATTCCTCAACAGTAACAAAAATAGAGCAAAACTCTTGCAACTCCACCTGCGTCAGCCCACCCCTCCAGTCTCTACCCCCCCAATATGACCACGAGCAATTGCAGCACTTGTGCCAGGCGGTGGAGCGTTTAAAAAAGGCTTGTATGTCAGTAGTGGTGCATATGCTGTGGTTTAGAAACTCATGCTCTATATCATTCTCATACACTGCAGAGCTCTATGGTACAGGATGTTCTCAGGTCACTGACATTTACATTTTGTACAATCCTCATGAGCTTGGACTACATAACAGCAAAATCTAAATGAGTTCTTTCATTTCATTTGTTCTCAGGGTGCTCCAGGTCAATCTTTTTTTTCCTCTTTCTTTGATCTTTCCCCTCCTTGCCGAAAACACAGTTAACTGGATCCAGGCCATTGGTGTCTGTGTCTCTTGCTAAGACAAAAGTGGGTGTCATGGAAATATCTCAAGAGTAATGCTCCCCTGCCTCTGTGACACTCGGGTAGCTACATGGTGTCCCGCTCACTGGAAACATTCTGATCTGCTCTTGGCTGCCTTGTTTGTCTGATGTAGCCTCACTGTATCTCGTTTCATAAGTTTTTTACTTAATGCATTTTAGGTGTAGTGTGTTATCTTTCCCTAGTGTTCTAGATATGTTAATTCATTAAGTTCTTCTTTATTAGAAATATTTCTTGGTACAAACTTTTCAAGCCAATCAATAGAAACTGCTATGGGTGTTCTGTTTCAAAACTGAGGGTAAGTGTCTACAACTTTTTAATGTCCTAATTTTATTCTGTGCACTGTTTAGATAAATTATTGCAAATTATACATATATTATTGAATAAAGTGGTAAAGGCGTGTATTATTTTCTTGTGTTGTTTTAAATGGCATTTAATTGGGGCCATTTGTTATTTCAGGTTGAAGCTTTTAATTGACTTAACTTTCAGCTTCCTGTGAAAAAAATGTCCATAATATTGTAACAAATATAAGCTTTAATATTTTTATGAGGACAAATACATTAAAAGGTTTCATCTGCACAAAAGCTTCACTTGTATAATCTAATAAAGCTTCCTTTATAAAACAAAAAATCATTTGATACAGGACTTTATCACTTAAAGGATTCATTTTCCTATGTGCTTGTCAATAATGTAAAGAAATGCATACAAACTAGCTTACCATTTTTAGGTGCAACCACAATTTATTATGCTCGCTGAAACTGCTATCACAGGAGTTTTATTTTATTTCAACTTGTATTATATTCATTAAACTCTGGTAGCTTTTCTTTGTAGAGTGAAAAAAATGAGTCATTGCCAAGATGGTGACAATAACAGGGTTAACTGAACTTTCTGGCTGTGTCTGGACTTACCTGACCTCTACTACTACTGCTCTTTGGAGTCCACTTAATATGGTGACAGAACAGCATGATGCAGAAGGTTAGGAGACCAGATCCTCCACAGATTTTAATGAAAAACTAAAATATTGGCTTTACTCATCGTTTTGAGGATGTGGATAAGCCCAGTTTCTTTCTTCAGCACTTAAAATATACAACAGTTATATTCCTCCGTAAGAAATAATGATTGCTAGAAGCAACTCAGCAAGGAAGACCAGTAAGAAATATATCATAAAACAGGATTTGAAACAGGAAATCAGGAAGGTTAATTATTGATGACTCTTCAAATAAGTAATTTTTACAGATATTGAAACAAATAGTTTATCAGCCATTATTTGTTTTTTCAAATTAGGATATGATTATAACTAGGTAATTCACTTTTGTTTCTGTTTTAATTATTTCCTAGTGTTAACTCTTAATCCAAAATTTCTTGTCCATATTTTTAGTCATTTGAATGTATTTTATAGAAATGCTAAATAAATTGCTCTACATGTGTTGTACATTAGAGTTGACCTGTGGATGACTCACAATGTAGTAGACTGTTTTGGTTTTCCTATTGGCTTCATGTTCCAGAGGCAGATCCTGGCTCACCTCTGTCTCTGTGGCTCTGCCCTCACCCAGGTGATTGTGGTTTGGGGTGGTGGGTGAGGCCAGGGCTACTTTAACTAGGAGCTGATGAGTTGGAGGAGCCTCCTGTTGGGTGTGGATTGTGTTAGGGCTGGTTGCATCTTGCTGAGCTCTTTTGGTGTTGCCCTTCTATGTGAGGGGCCACTGAGGGATCCACATCTGTCTGTTTTGTCCAGCAGATGATGCTGCACAGTGGGCAGCAGAGAAGCTGGGCCCACAGGAACTTATGGCAGGATTGTTTGAAAGAAAACTTCTGAGGGGATGTTGCTGAGTTCAGCGTTGACCTGTGGGGTCAGGCAAGCGATGGCAGCATAAAATGATGATGGCTGAATCATCACAACAACAGTACAGACCAGGTTTTGTTGGAAGGTGCTAATAATCATATTCAGTGCTTCATGCATTCCACAGATTTTTTTCTTAGTGTTGGAGAATCATTAAGAGAGTTGTCAAATAAACATTTTCAAAATTTTAAGCACTTAAATCTTGCAGTCTGATCTTAGAGTCACTTCAGTAGGTCAACACTGTTATTATGTAATTTTCCAAGTTCCTTTATGTGATGCATAACCAAGCTTTTGGTCTTGTAATTTTGTTAGCTTGGTTATGCAAGTGATGTTTGAGAATATGATAATGAACTGCAAGAATGCTTGCTATCTCTTTGCATCAGCTTTTATCTGTGAGTTATTTCCTCAGAGAAAAACATAAGGAAGAAGAGATTACTTGCAAAGTTTTTATGCCAAGCTTTGCTTCAGGACCATGGGACATGTTAACATAAAAATAGCCTGCTAGATGTTTATATATCTAGTCTTTTCTTTCCATTCTATTTCTTCAGTAAACCAATGTGCTAACCTCAAAGCATTAATGGCATCTTAGGCAGGACTTTGAGTGAGGAGACAGGGAAAAAATATAGCAGTGATATTTGACATCTAGTATTAAATATCAACATTCCTAGCCATTTCTTCATGTTGTATTGAGACCAGGTGAAACGGCAGAAATTTGTAAGTTTGGAGCTACAATACAAACAGTTAATTTGTACCCTTTTATACTTAGAATAGATAATACCGTGAAAGCCAAAGCAGAAGCTTTGAAGTCTTTGAAGTATTTTTTAACATAGTGTAAACCAATAGTTTTTGGACCTGCATGGTATAAGCTTCCTCTTTGTAAGTAGTTTAAGGTTGATTTTAGAGTCAGTACTGTTCATTTTTGCATTACTAATCACATCAAGAAAGTAGAGATGCTATTTCTGATCACTGTTGCTAATGCCCTTTTCATAAGGAAGGTATTCTGGAGAACAGCCAGCAGCTTTTTTATTCCTATTCATTAACCTGTGGAGTCAAAAGGATAAAGATGAGAATTAGGCATCAGAGTAAGCTTATCTAATCTTAAACCACAACTTTGCATCTTAGTCTTTAAGTCTTAAGTCAGTCCTTAAGGACAGGTTACACATCAAGTACTCCATGTATTTTGTGTGGCCTAAAGAAACACATTGTATATGCAAACCCAAGAACTTGTTCTTAATCTTATTGAAGTCTTAAGTCTACTCAAAGAACTAGTCTTGTTACAATGATATTAATACTTACAGACCAAATTATGAAACTGTTACAGCTCATTCCCAATAATGATACGGTTAGAACATATATAAACAAGCTTTCTCTATGTACCCCTTTCTCTGTTGGTATCCTTACCTTGCCTAAAGCTTCTCAGGGGCTAATACTGGTGGTAGTAGTCTTTTTTAGCAAAAAAACCAGAGTGGAGTTATGGTGAGTCTTCATCACCTCAGGTTCTTCACCAGAAACTGTTGATGGTAATGTTAATGGTTTCTTTCTTCTCCTTAGTGGGAAGAGTTGACCTAGGGCGTTTCTTCCTCCACAGTCAAGGTCTGCTTTGGTTCATGTTTCTTGTTTTGCTTATACAGTTGTTAACTTGATCTTTAGTCACTGGTAGAACCATTTTTATTTTTTTTTTTCCCCATATCACAAGATTACACTCCCTTACTGACTAGTGATTAACATTTGTATTTGTAGCGTGGCATCTTTCGCATCATCCTGTGCTTCCACTGTCAAGGCCAGTGCTATCATCTGGTGTTTGTACTTTCAGGGGACCTGTGTTTAAATCGCCTGTTTTTCTTCAAGGTGTGGTTTTCTGATAGCCTAAGTAATTTCTCGTTACCACAAGCTAATCACATGTATGTCTGTTGTAAGACCGTTAATGATTCACTTGACAAAAATAACAAACCATTAGAAGACATGCATGCATAAAGTAACATGTAAACATAGTGCTCTGGTAACCATTTGCAACACATGTCTTCTAGTTACAGCAGCTTCACTGGTATGTTATCAAAAGTACTTTGAAATAACAGTTATGTAGGCCTTTCCTTCTCCAGCAACATCAAAGGAAGCAGCTCTTATATTTAGCATTTAGTTGTTTTTTTCTGCCCAGTTATTTCAGGATAAATTCCAGTTCAGATCCATTCCCTGATCTGGTTCATTTTGCAGCTTCAAAAATATTTTTGCCAACATAAGTATGGGAGGAAGGAATGATTAATTGTGGGGCTAGGCAAAATGGAGAACAGACGTTGCTCAAACCATACTGCTTTAAACATCCAATCTCATTTCTGGTGTTTATGAGAGCAGAGAATGAAGATGCAAAGACAGAGAAGGAGGACACAGAAGTGCCAGAAAGCCTCTTGACAGTCACAGGAAACTAAGAAACTATCAGCATGATAAAAGCTTGGAGTGGAAGATCTCATGCCAAGACTGAAGGATCCTAAGAAAAGTTACAATGCCTGGAAGAATTGGGAGATGTGCTAATTCATAGGAAAACTATCCAGACAGTGAGGAAAGCCATGCAAATGTAATTTTTTTTTTTCTTTCAGTGGTGAAGGGGATTATCTTAATTATTTTTTTGTCTAGGTCTTTGTATTCTTTTATGCTACTAGGCAAACCTGTACTGTTTTCTACATATATCATGTTCTCTTATGCAGCGAATCTAAAGAACAGATGGAACAGAAATTCTTGTGTATTATCAGAAATAAGGTCAGCACTGGTCTTGAAGGCCTAAAACTGTTTGGCTTTTGGACTGCTTTCCTGTCAAATATTAATAGGCAGATGCCACAACCAGGAAATATGCCAAGAGGCTCAGGGATTGAACAGTGGGACAGCTTATTATACTAATCTTGCACACTGTAGAACAGCTTTGGAGTTGCAGGCATTATAGCTTCAGACATTATAGCTTCAGACTAAATTGTCAGTGTAGAACCTGAGCTAAGTAGCCTCACTGGCAGCAAGACTTGCTAACCTCTCTTATGGGTCACAAAGTGAAGACCTAACTTTATAACTTTGTGTGTAGCATGATTATAACTAAGTCAGAAACAAGAATGCTGTGAGCATAATAGAATATTTTTCTGAGAAAATCACAAAAAACAATGCCTGAGGAATATGTAAGAGAGATTTTGTGGAAGAATTTATTGAAGCTTAAAAAGAAAAGTGTGGGGTTTTTAAAAAATTTCCTTTTTCAGAAATTTTCATTAGCTGTTGTGAAATGGAACTCAGTAGTATTTTTTTGTGCTCACTCAGTATCTTTCAAGCAAGAGTTTTAAAGTGCATCACACATTTGTGGCAGAACCCATAACTGAAACTCAAATTTCCTGGCACATTTAGGATCTAATTAGTGGCCTTGGTTTCAAGTGGATGCATGTGGGTAGATCAATACCCACATTCATCTCTGTAGAGCAAAACAGAACTGAGCTGAGTATTTACATTTGCGCTTGGAGGAGCAGGTTCTGAATTAACTTTTATTTTCTCAAATATCATACAACAGCCTCTGAGAATAGGAGAAGCAATTGAATATGATTAATCTGTCATTGTGTTAATATGTATGGTGTAAGATTGGAATGGTAACAACACCTCATAGTTTTGTTTCAAATACTAGACTTTTAGGGAAGTGAGGATTTAGTAAAATTTAATTCTGTCACACAAGCTTGGCTGGAAGAAATTTATCCCTGAAATTTCTAGTCAAAGTTTAATCACTTGATTAACTTCCTGAAACTAGAGGATTGACCTCAAATCCTCAGCCTCAGTAAGAACTTTTGAGTGGACAAGATTCAGTAGAAAACACTTCTCTGTCTCCACAAAAGCCTTTCTTTACATTCTGTAATGAAACTGAAAGGTTGCAGTTAGCCTTCCATTATCAAGCACCACTGAAATTTAAACTTCATGACTTGTGCCATCAAAGTTACAGTCCAGTTTTATTTGATTTTATAGCTTTCCTACTTTTTCCTCAATGTAAAATATAATTACTTATTTACCAGTTAATGCTACCTACCTCTATTCAGTTAATGGGAGGTGGCATCCACACTGCTGTTAATCATTAGTTTCTTATTGAGACTGATATGCTGCTATAAAGTTTCTTGTGGTGTCTTAGGATGTTCCTCCTGACTAAGCATTGGGATGTTTTCAGCGAAAAAAGGTCAACACAATAAATCATCTACCTTCAGAAAAATGTGTCAAAATAGATATCTGCACATATTTTGTTTTGTTATTTCTCAGCTAAACTCATTCTCTGGGGTCAGATGAGACTTTATTCAACTAGAGCTTTTTCAGACATGATAGCATGCCTCAGGATACTCATTCAGATTGAGATTTGCAGAGCAGACAGTTGGAGTTCATTTAACACTTTGGCAAATTGTTCTACTTCAACATTGTTCCTTACAGAAAATCTTACAGAAAGTGTAGCTTGACTGATTCACCAGTGTTTTGTAGCATTTGTTATCTAGATTTTCCTTGTCTCTTAAACTTGCTTTGTGGTTTGTTGTTTTTTTGTTTTTTTTTTCCAGATTACTCCCTTTATTGCCTGTTTTACCTGAACTTAAAAGTTATTCTTAAAAATACTTATCTTACAATTTACTTTAATTTTGTTTATTTTCTCCTAGTTTTTCTTTTTTCCCCTTCTAAAAAGCTTTTACTGAATTTTTCAGATTTGATTATCTATTCCTGCTGAAAAGCAAAAAGGTATAGCAAGATTTCTCTCCTTTGTTTACTTATTATTCTTCGGAGTTACACTGGCAGCTTTTTCACGTCATCCTTTGCAATATGGTGTAACATTTGGGATTATCAAAAATCCCTAGCTATCAGGTACTTGGATTCCACTTAATTACAGTGAGATTTGTATTCCTAAATCACTTAGTACAGATTGCCATATTCCCAGGTGTTAATCCAAAGCAGTCAGCATACCTGAAGAGCATCTACTGGGCAAGAAATTGGACTTTTTCCAGCCAATTACCAAATGCTAATTAGAAGATGAAGTAGGTCAAATGAAAATTAGTAACTCCTCTTACTTGTCTTTGCTCAAATTCTTTGAGTGGGCTCCCAGGCAAGGCTTGGGAGAGATCACAACTTCCACAGGCAGGTGTTTTATGTGCCCTGGCTCATTTCACTGTGGCTCTTTTACACCATGTGTTTCCTTTCACTAGAGCTCATCTAATTTTTGTGTGATTGATAATTCTTCCTGAGGTCCCTTAACTCACACCTCTTTTTTATGTAGTACTGATAATTCTGTAGGTCAGAGCATTCCTAAATACCTCCCAAAAATCTAGCAAGGCTGGAACTGGTGTGGGAAGCCAGATTCAGAGCCGCTATAAAAGAATATATAAACATATGCAGTAGTAAATTAGACAAGGAATATGCTTCCATGGTTTGTGGGCCATGGACATTTTTGGTGAAAGCTTCTTAGTACATTCAGTGAAGGATATTCAACAGCAAAATTTGGAGCGTTTAATACCAAGGTTGAATTTGTGATATTCCTCAACATTTTGATGTTTACCTGTGGTCCACTGGTAGAAAAAAGTTTGAGTTTCAATCACCTATATTTAGGGAGTGAAAGAGCGCAGAAGATGCTGAACTTCTGTAAACAACAGAGAATTTAAAGATATCTGAAAGGTACGATGAAAGAATTAAGTACATTTTAAAGCTTTAATCTAGATTTCAGTTTATATGATTTTTATTTTCAGTAGTACTAACATGGTTGTTATCTGCTAATTGCTACTTACATACTGTCCATCCAATAAATTACACACTTTCTACAGGGTTTTCCCCCTTTTATTTAAGATAACTATTTGTGCTTCATGGAGAGGCCAAGATGTCTCACTTACAGAAGGAGCACACATATGTAGATTCTTTCTTTCCTCTTCTGCTGCCCATAAACTCTGAGGACATCGATATGGATTCTTTGGGGGTTTGTGGTTTGGGTTGTTTTTATTTTTGTTTTTTCTTTCATTTCAACAGTTCTAACTAGTGGAATATAAACTTGATCAGGTTAATAGAAATATTCAAAATGGATCGTTTTGAAGGGAAAATGAAACAGCCAAAACTACATTAGATACATTTCAAAAATGAGATAATTTGGCTTTGATTTGTTTTTAAGAGAAAGAATGACATCTGCTAACTGTGTGGAGTTAGGAGGAAATTTCCCCTTGAGGCTCTCTTACGTCTTCGGGAACACCTTATACTGTCAGTGTCACAGATGGAGCATCCTGTTAGACTACTTATGCTGTAATTTTTATATTTTTATCTATAAAGTACAACTCTAAAGGAATCATGACAGGAGAAGCAAAGCACATCTTGAAATACAGTGAGCTCATCAGTGAGTAAGCATTTAATGAGATTAGAAACATGCATAAATACCTTCCTGAATAAGGTCCATGGTATGAAGAGTAATGTAAAAATACATATTTTTCAAACCCTTCCGGCATGGACAGTTTAAGAATATTTTTCATTCAGTGCTCGGCATTTTATGCCTTTTCTTAACACTGTTGAAATCTCTCTTTATGTTTTTTAATTCAAACAGTTTTTAAGGGCTAGTATTTTGGAGCGATTTGAAATCTCTGTAAAGTGGGTGAGGAGACTGTTCTTCCTAGAAGTTCTGTCAGAACAAAGTTGTAGCTTTTATATCTGGAAGTGTAAACCCAAGGACTGAAGCTTTCTGCTTTTATGATGAGAGGCAAATGAGTCATTATTCTAATTATACATTTAAAATATCAATAGAAGTACCCAGTAAGTAGTAATAAACATCTCTATATAAATTTCCTGTTCTATTGATTGTATCTCATGTAATAGCACATTACCTGATTGCCGTTGATCAGCAAAATGAAATAAGATTATATTTATTACTTTTCACTGTTGAGTCTCATCATAAATTATTATGGTAAATTTGAGAGGCAGGAAAGTAATTGCTGCTGCATTTATGTTAATTATTCATTATTTTTAATATCAATCTTCTTTAAAATGTATGTGGAATAACTTAAATCACCAGTTTATTATTGTACACTCAAAATCCAGTAATTGTTTGATTGGTTTAGGCTTTAAAAATAACAGACATTTTTGTAATTTTAACCTCCTGTAATTCTACATCTCTCTTATATTACTGTAGAGTTTAATTTTTCCTGTGCCAGGAAACAAATATTAAGAATGATAGTGCAGCTGCTATGCATATGTATAATCATTGACCTTGGTGACACTCTACTTTTACATTGGTGCTCCCAGATAGAAGGTCAGTGTGCTAATTTCCGGCATAGACAGAGCATAAAATTACTCTGAGCTTTCTCAGCTGCTTTAGTAGCAGGTTGACTTGTGGAAGAGTCTCTGTTCCCATGATGGATCAATTTATCTGGTTTGCTAAACCTATTTTATGTGCCAGCTCTATAGTAGATTCTCTGCAGAGATTCTTGTATTACCCTTGCCTCTGTCACCTGAATGTCAACAGTCAAATGGCCAGAGTAGCCCGTTTTCCAGGCATTGAACTAATGCAAACCCAAAATGTTAAAATATTTTGTTGGCTTTATGCATTTGATTCATATTCAAATGTCTGTTGCCTGGCAAAAGGAAAATACATGTCCAGGTGATAGTGAGTTTAACTTGTGATTTCAGTTTTATGCACTTATTCTTGTTTAATGTTTCGAAAATCCTTTTGTGTACAGTGAATTTTCAATAACATTTCTCAGAACTGAAATCAGTGGCTACATCTGCTATGGCCTCTGAGCTGATTTTGAAGCTTCCTCCTCACAGTGTGCACTAAAACTGTTACTTATGTCCTTATTGCAAGCTCGTCAGATTTCTGCAGGCTGCTCCTGTCAGGAGGCCATGTACCATTTGTTCTGCCACTGACTTGCTCTTGTCCTTAGTGTCTTAGACATTGTTGCCAGAATCCAAAGGAACATTGTGCCCAGCTGGGACAGGGCTGCTGCTCAAATACATTTTCATCTCATGTCCCCAAGTGGGGTGATGTTAATGGTCGTCTATCTAGTGTATCTGCAAGCATTGAGGATCTCTTAGTATTGTCTATGAGATGGGTTTGATGCCACTGTGAAGAATTATGTCAAACTCACAGTGTCTTGCCATGTGCTTCAGAAAATGTTAGGGATAAAGAACCAGGATTTCCTATTGTGAGAGAATGAGTGTTATGGAGGACCCTCATCCCCTGACAGCCTTGGGCACTGCATTGATGTGTGTGGCTCCCTGCAGGAAAGCATAGTTTCTTAGGTAACAGGATTAGTGTCTCTGCCTCACCTTGAGACTTTGAAATCCCCACTACAACCTTGAAAACTCCACTCGCATAAGGGATGTCTCATTATTTTTCTTCTCCATCCAGTTTCCTCCCTGCAGATACCAGAATTCTCCTTCTGTTTTTTAACAGTGATTAGAAGTTTGATTGTATTGGCAAGGTCATTTGAAATTTCTCAGGGTTACTTCATAAATTCCTCCTTAAATGAAAAAAAAAAAAAAAATTCTTCTGTGCTTTGATGAGATAACTGCAATGGAAATATGGGTTTGCTCCACTTAGTGTGCTAGCTGTCATTTCTTCCAGTTCCTCAATACCTACTCTGCTGTTCAGAAAAGGTGGTCTTTAACAGGCCATCCACGTGCCTGTGATATGTGGCTGTAGCCTTTATGGGACTCCCTTCATAAAGACTCATGCCAGGATGAATATGCTGTCTTACAGCTTCCCAACTACAAACCCTGGCTCCTTTTCCTGATATTTCCCATTCGTTGTCATTTAGTCTTGACTCTTGGGCTCTGAAAAGCGTTGTGAAAGCTGGCTGCCCTGATTTACCAATTGTGATGATCACAATAAACCCTCCTTCAAGAGACAGATAATTTAGATGATCAGAAACTTTGTATGTAGTGATGTTCCCAAAGGCACTGCAAAATGATGACCTAGTATTTTTTACTTGTAGTGTCCAAAGTGCTTTCATTATCTGGAATGTAGATTTGTAAAGTCAGTAAGTAATAATTAGATATACATACAGGTAAAAATGGTGTAGATAGGAGGCATTTTCACTTGCTTTCTGAAACACAATAAGATATTGTAACTCCAAGTTACATTTAAAGGTACTATGCTGTTGCCTATCTATTATTACCATGTCTGGGTGCCTTTCATGATAAATTAATAATAATAGCAGCATCTATAGTGGATTCTTATGTAGTTATTTCGTTTAGGGGGAAGTGTTCAGATGCAGGATTTTTGTTTCACTATAATTAATTCCTTTACGTCTTTAGGAGAATGTTGCTTTAGTTTTTTAGATTCAAGGGAATGTTGGTTTTCTTCATACCATTTCTATAATGGAAGAAGAGTTTGAAGAAGATGACAGCTTTACAGTATTTTCACTGAAGTTTGTCACATTTCTTTTGCGGGATGTTATATTCACCACAACTGCAGAAAAACAGGTTTGCTAGAGAAATGATTTTTTTTTTTAATTGTTAGGGTATCACCTGCTTGATTGGATGGTAAAAATTAAGTAGTCCAGGTAAAGACAGATTAGCAAGATTTAATTTTTTTCCATGTTAAGTGTATGCTCTGAGAACAGCAGAAGATCAGGAAAAAGAAATGAATAGAAAAAAAAAAATCAACAGTTTGAAATTTTCAGCAACCAATCCTGCTTTTTTGTTTCAGTCTTAGACTCTCATTCCCACTGACATGAGCATTTTGCTCTTCAGTGCAAGGCTACGAATAACATGAATGAAGTGAATGAATGAAATTAAAATCTCTGGAGGGGAAATGGTGGTTTCTGTGCAGTACACTCAGTTGTAGCTTTGTCGTAATGCCTCTTTCTGCAGATGTCAATAAGGCCTACTTCTGCGTAAGGTGTGTACCTAAATGCTTTGTTTGTACCGTTCGCACATAGCAAACCTTATCCTTCTGACCATTCAAACCCTAATTCAGGTCTTGAATTCAGAAGGCAAGGGTTGAGCTCTATTTATCCAGGCTTCCTTTATCTGATGGAAGAGGAAAGTGTGGTTTCATGCAAGTGCACTGAGCTGGTGGAAATGTTTGCCAGCTACTCTTCAACCCTGACATCATTTGAAGAAATTATGATTGATGGTTATGATAGAGATTTCAAATGAGAAAATGCCACTAACAAAGTTCATCAGTCAGTTGCTCATTCTTTCCTCTGTGCTTGTATTTTCTATTTGTTTTTACTTAAAATAGCTGTGACCCTCAGTTGTTAACAGTGAAGCATAATTCCTATATTTCACAGTGTAAGTAATATGCCTCTACCTTTTTGACAAACTGAACAAACAAACAAACAATCACTTATGTTGAATTAGCACTTACGCCAGTGGCAGCCAAAGGTAAGTGTAGTTTTATGTCAACTCTATGAAATCCCTCTCTGTGTGAAGAGCCATACACAATGGGCTGTAATGGGAACTTCTTACAAATCCCTCCCTGCAGGGATTTACATTGCCAGTAGTCTCCCACATATAATATGCTTTAATTGAAATGCAGCCTCAGTCAGGTCTTTTTTTCCCTCCTAATTATACAGTAATATTGTTTTATATGTCATGTACAGTATTTTCATGTTTTGTGTATATATGTACCTCTAGAAAATCTGAAAGTGAAGGTAATTTTTTTCATGGTTTTCTTTTCTTCAAGGCTGAATATATTTTGTTACTTCTTAATCACTGCCTTTCACACCAGTAGGTTGTTTCCTGTAGTTTAGTGTGTTATAGTCAGAAACAGTTACAACATGAAAAAGGCTGACTGAGAGGAAAAGAATGGACCATCACATAGGCAATTTTTAGTGAACTATGAGTCAAGATCTTTTATCATGCATTTATTTGTTGCAGAAATGGATATTTAAAAGCAACTGATCTAATAATTGTATTTCTTAATTAGCTTGAATTACATATATTCACAAATGATAAACGTGTGTAGTAAACTGGGTAAACCCAAATGAAAATTAAAACTATAAAAAAAGACTGTGGCAGTTGGAAACCTTGACACACTGGTTACTGGCGGTGGTCACAAAGATTTAAGTCTGGTTTGGTTTATCTAGGCAAAGTAATCTTGTAACTTCATTAACATGTACTGAAAATTGAATTGCTAATAGATCACATGGCCCATGTGGTTTGTCATCAGCAATTTCCATACAATTTTTCCTGTTGCTTAAATCCCAGGATAATCTGAAATTTGGTCAGCTTTTAAGGAGGAAGTGAATCTGAACAAAGCAATCTATATGCCTACCTCTGAGGATGAAAAACTTAAACCCAAGCACTTGGAAGCCATCCCTAAAAAGCAGCAGTGGTCTGCAAGCACTGAGGTTTTGGGGACACATGTTGTAACTGTCCTGCAGGAACATGATGTAGGCAGATGCTCCACAGCTCTAGGCAAACCCCGAGGTGCCATATGTGGCTTTGCAATTTGGCTTCAGCTGACTAAATCCTTTCACAACAGCTGAGTAGACATGATTGCCGTTTTGCTGAGAGTCTAAGGTAGAGTAACTGAAAGAGATGGGGAAGGAGACGAGACACAGAAGACCTGAGCAGAGATCGGAAGTTTTGATCTCAGCATTTTAGTATAACAGTTACTAAGAACAGAAGGGCAGATCTTGCATTTTTCCATGGCTGGTCAATAAAGGGTATAGATAACAGTAAAGGAAAGAAACTTCTCAGATGTCTGAGTAATCTTTCCTCTCCTTTCTGGGCTACTCATCACATCAGAGTCAACTGTTTCGTCTAGTGTGGCAGATTGTTAGCTTTCTGCTGGATAACCCAGTGTCATCCTCTGACACAGCTGTAATTATGTGATGTACAAGCTGATGGATGGTAGATGGAAATTAGGAAGGTAATACTGATTTTTATTAGTTAACTTTACTGAAATAGTCACTGTCATAATATACTTAATTTTAGTATCTACTCTTAAAAAAAACAAACCAAAATCCTTAAGAAATTGGAATTTCTTAAGGTAGCAGAAAAGGGTTACAGAATATTTCAGGGATGGAAATTAATTCAACTGTGCAAGCTAAAGAAACTCCATACGCACAGTTTATCAGGTGAGGGGACAAAAGATCTCTGTGATATCAATTGTGCTTACTCAAAAAGACTTCATGGCAGAAAGAAAGAAAAGTTTGTATATAAATACCTAGGAGCGTTTCTTGACTTTTAGGGTGAGCTTTGCTCTGTGGATGGAAATTGCCCATTGAAGACTGGATGGAGGTCCTTATAATTGTGTTGTGAGATAACTTTGGAGTAAGAAACAAGCTTATGATAATCTGCTTTGTAGACAACATGTCAGACAGTATTCTAAATATGCAGTATCAGTTATATGAAAAAGGGACTACTTATGCTGACTGATGTTGATATATATAGCCCAACAATCAGGAAAGTCAGATTTATTTTTTTTTTCCCCCCAGGACAAATACATAGTGCTTACAAGTGTGTTGCCCATTTTCTGTTTTCTTTTGACAATTAGTAGATTGAAGGATTGAGACTGGCAAGGTTTTAACAGTTGGAGCATTTTTAAAAATTACCAGAAAAACCATGAAACCTCTGTTGTTTTGTTTTGGTTTTTTTGTTGTTTTTTTTTTCTTACATCAAAATCCTTATTTCTCAATGCCATGAGCAGTCAAATTGTATGTGCAGGAGACCTTTCCATTTTTTACCCTCTTCCATAAAGTTATTTTCAGGGCCAGGCTAATGTGGTGGCACACCAGGCAGTCAGCAAGAAAACGGTCGGTAATGGAAAGAACCTTGAAAATACCCATACCGCTGGGCTGCACAGCACAGCCCAGCATGAAAGCTGTCATATGGACCCAGCTTATTAGTGTTGGCTCCATTCCACATCGACAGGACCCAGGCTGGCTCCCGCTGGCTAAGCCCCCTGTTCCTCAGTGTTTTGGATCCAGAAGGGGCTTATTAACTCAGGTGCATCGCCTTGCAGGGCCAGGTTTTGCCTGGGATTAAGCAGAGACTAATAGGAACCTGGAGCTCCCCAGAGTCAGTTGAAGAGCTGCCATAAGCATCTGCACTGCTGACCTGGCTTGGAAATCTGTGCATGGCTCTGCTAAAGCATCCTGCTGGATCAAGCATGCCTCTGCAAACTGCCAGGTCTAATATCTCAGCATCTGTGATGCACTTAATCTACAACTCAGATAAACTATACAGGGATATTTTGGAGCTAAATGTGTTTTTAAAGAACAGCTTTGCAAATAAATGATCTCTGACTTTTTCACGCCTTCCCCTTTCTCCATGTTTGTGGCTTGCTGGTTGACTCAAAGGGCAGTGAAAGTTGAGCTGAGAGCAGGCATGAACTGATTAGCAGACTAGTTAACCAATTAATTCATAATTTCTCCAGGCCTGTCTCTAGTTGTGTGTGCTGCATGTTGCTTAGTCATGTTTGAGGCATTTTGGAGGCTATCTAAAATTCCTGTCTGAGATAGATACTGTCATGAGCTGTCAGCTGAGCTGTCTGAAAATCTGTCTGTTTTAAAATCAATAAAGTAAAAGGGTATTTACATGGAATTTGCTAAAACTGTACTGGTTAAGAATTAAAGTATTCACATATCTTTGTGATACATTTTAGTAATTACTTCAGTAAACCTATGATTTAGAAATTTAGCTCATCTTACATTAATAATCTAGTTTGTTGTTTTGGTAAACTGGTCAACTATCGAGTTTTAAAATCAAACTAAAGAAGATTGTCAATAGAGATAAGAGCAAATAAGAATGTTACATTACTTAATTCAATAATATAGAGACGGGGAAACTAGATGTCTTCTATTCCTTTAATGATTTGAACTCTTTTTGTCATAAGACATAATATAATATTATATATTATCATAGACATATAATAATAGTGGCCAAAAATAAGATATCTTGGAGGAGAATAAAAATGCTTATAATCAGCTTTAAAAAATGCCTTTATTTTTAAAGCACCATGAAAATCACCTGAAACTTAGGAGTTAATAAGTACAAATGCTCTCTTCTGCTACTCTTCCTGATAATGTTTTCCTCTTGCCATAGGGAACATTTGAGAATAATTTAGTCATCTTTCTCTATGTTTTCTGTTCTTCAATTTTGAGTGTTCCATGAGAGATTGAACATGGAGTTGATCACAGCAGCTAACATTTGTATCGGTGATTTCTATTGCCTTGCCAAGTCTTGCTGAATCCCCTGGTGGCCACTTTCAGGTTTGTGTAAATTTTAATTTATAACATTGAATATTTTATACTAAAGAATACATACAAGTAATTGGAATTAGATACATTTTGTAAATGAATATAAACAATTTTCCTAACTGTTTCAGTACACTCTGTATTTCTGTTTTCTCAAAAGATATTTAAAGTTTCAATAGCATGCCTAAAAAGTATATTGAGGGTACTAGGCCATTATTCTACTTTGCTGATATGCAGATTTGCTCAGTACACAGTATTTTCTGTTTCTAGACATAGCCACAATATTCTTACTAGGGGAAATAATCTATTTCAGAGAAGATGGCAAAAAGAAAATGAAAGTCAAGATTTGGATTTTTATTTTTTTTTAAAATTAGATTTTAGTATCATAGACTCCAGTACAATTTGCAGCAGCATATTTTCAAACCATATTTCTGTCTTTTTCTGGTGGATCCTGTAACTTATAGCTGTCATTAACCATGTTTTGCAAAGAACCGTTTGAAAGGAGGAAAAAAGCAATTTTATTTTAAAATGTGACTCCTATCCTAGTAGTATTTTTGGTGAGGTTTTTTTCAGATTTTTTTTTTTTTACTATCTTCTCATGTTACACTTTTAATATAATGCGTGACTGCCTGTTGCTGCTTCATTCTCTTTTCTTTTTCTTCCACCTTTTATGATCTAGTCTACTTTTGTGAACATACATTTCTCTTTCTGCAGAAGTAGTTGTGTCAAAACTCTTTCTTTCTACCAGTCACTTATCTATACTGGGATTCTATTACAGTGCAAGAGATTGCTCTTTTAAGAATCTCATTAAAGTCTGAACAAATAATATGAAATGAAAAATCCTTCCCCAAGGCACAAAGACTTTAAACTATACTGCATTGCAAGCCTAGCTAGGTGGGATAATATTAGACAGACAGTAATGAAAATATCAGAAAGATTTAATAGCTAAAAATGTGTAACAATTAAGGTCAAGAAAGCGGCCCCCTTTCTAATTTTAAACATTGAATTGAAGAGAACATAAACACATAAAATCTTTTATTGTAAAGCATTGGTCGGAGGTTTTTTTTTCATGTACATTTCATATATCTACTGAAAATCTTATAATAAAGACAGTGCCTTAAAGATCCCTACCAAAAATTTGCCAAAAGTAGGTTGTTTTTTAAAGAAAAGGAGTTCAAACAGAAAAACATAGGTACATTAACATGCTTTAAAGCTCGCATGTTGTAAATATGTTCAATAAATATTTTCAATAAGTGTACTAATTTTGCTGCCTGAGAGTGAGACATACTGTAGGAAGATCTTGCCAGTCATTAATCTGTGGGTAACTTCTGTTAGTCTTAAAAATATTTGTGTTTAAACACATGGAGATCTTGAAATAGACTGGTCTATAATTCAGTATTTTATAAAGTTTCATCTGTAGCCAGAGCTTACCTCTTTTTTCTGTATTTGTATTTCTGAACAATTTTTCTTACGGTGGCTGAGCAGTTTGTTACTGTAGTTCTCTGGAAAGAAGCACTTGGAAGCTTTTATTCCTGAAAGGGTGATAGGATACAGGGATGCTCCAGAGACAGTAAAGAAAAGTATTCCTTAAATCAGACCCTTTGAAAATTGGTGTATCCTCTTGGTACTGAAACTTTTAGCTGTGGGGTTCTTGAGAATTCCTGTACTGTTCTGGGTGGCCAAAGGCTGGCACTGTTCAGGGCAGATACTCTTGTGATTCCTGCATTTTTTTTTCTGTTTGTATTTTGGATGGAAGGCTGAGCATTTTTCTTTTTGATACAGACCTCATTACAAATATTCATTGCCTCTATCACCTCCATTTAGAATCTGCTCTTGTTTCTGTAGCTGCATATTTGCCATGAAGACCCCAAGGGAAAGTAATCTAATTTAATAGAAACTGTCCCTGAATTAAAGCTTGAAGAAAGAGGTAATTAATGTTAACAAAATCCATAGCTTCTAAACAGAGATATACAGGAACTTGCTTTTGTGTGCTTTGGACAGTTAGGATTTTAATTTTGGGGTACAGTGCTGTTTGTCTTCATATCCCACTAATGTGCAATTTTTGGATTTACTGTAAGACATTAACAAAAGGTTCATCAACAGAATTAATTTATCAAAACAGGAAGGTTTAGCTATTTGAGGAGTGAACACTGTCAATTAAGACAAATAGTTATTGGCTGGTGGGAAGATCATGAGCAAGTAATTACAAGAGATGTTCCTTGTTGGACTACCAGACATTATTCATCAGATTTCAAGTGATGTGGATTAGGCTGATAAATTGAGTTGCATCATTTGTACCTTTCTCCACAAAGGTCACTTGCACTTTTTAATTTTGTTTGGTTTGGGGAGGGTGGGGGTGGTGGGAAGGAACTGCTTTCCTTCAAGTTCATTTAAGTCATTAGTAACTGAGCTGAGAAAGTAATATGGAATCAAAGTTCCTA
Source organism: Eurystomus gularis (assembly GCA_013400335.1). Taxonomy (NCBI): domain Eukaryota; kingdom Metazoa; phylum Chordata; class Aves; order Coraciiformes; family Coraciidae; genus Eurystomus; species Eurystomus gularis. Next base: position 88,318 of record VZZY01004330.1, read on the forward strand.
CTTAACCCTGGCTAGATGCAATCCCCTTTGCACTGAGGATGTGCCCCAGTCCCTCCAGAAGTAGATAACCATTTTCCTTTCTGTGGGCTCTGCAGGGTATTCCAATTCTTGTGAAGTTGACTTAATTGATCAGTAAAAATTCTTAAAGGGTGACTCACATCACAGAAATGTGGGCTGTTGACTCATCTACTTATCATTAGAAACTGCAGGTACACAGTAAGGCAGGCTGAAGATAACGTTGAGAGTGGTTGGCTGGAGGCTGGATTGCCCCTGTGCGACCAGGAAATGCCATTTGGTCCTGGCTTCATTTCTCACCATCTCCTGTAGTCCAGATCAAGGAATGCAAAATAGTCAAGAAGTAAGTTACCTATATCCAATTAATTACTTAGCACATAGCACAAGGCAAGCAGTCTAGTGAAGACAATTCCATGGAAATGGGCCACAGGCAGGGTACAAAGCAGGGAGTGACTTGCTTGAAATCTCTGCAAAAGAGGTTTATTTTTGTCCACCTACTGCTATTCACAGAGTGAAGGTACAAGTATAACTTTAAAAGTGCACTGTGGAAATACAAGTTTTCATGCCACACATCAGTTAAAATTCTACATTTCCATAACCAAATACACTCAAATGATGTTATGTCTTAAAATAAAACCTTTTTTTGTCTCCCTTGCTTTTTAAAAAATATTAAAGACATACTGGTCAGAAAAATCACTAAATGTGCAAAATTGTAAAATTATTCTTCCTATCCTCTGACACAAATCTTTTTTTTTATTTAGATAAAATTTACTGGCCATATAGTGATTGGATCCCTTTGAAATCAGAATGTTAGTAAACATTATCAATCTCTTAGAAAAGAGGTGATACGATCCCATTATGTACTTTAACTGTGAAGACGATGCATATTTTTCCTTAGTGTCTGTTACTGTAGGTATAAGTGGAAGTAAAAAAATGAACTTATGTGCATTGATGTTGTGGAATAAAAAACAGGGTAAAAAAATCAAGCAAAAGTAAATAGATACATCTAGGTCCTAATGGGTTAAAAGTAATTTATTTTTATTTGCAATAGCTTACATGGGTTACTAAATTAAAAAGTAGACACCACCAGGCATCCTTTTCTGAGACTGTTCCCAAACGCTATTTCATACCATGTCTGAACACAATATACAGGCAAAAGATATGTATAATCATATGGTCAGGACATGGAGAACTCTTGGGCCACACTAGAGGTTTTTTGTCTTTATCCATTGTTAGAGCTTTGGGCACAGTATAATGGGGAGAAACACAGGCAGAGACTTCTAGTACGTCTTTTGTCTTCAAAGGGCCATATTACCTGTGTATATTGGATTCTGCTTTAGTGAAGGCAAATATCTGTACACTGTTTTCAGTGTACTTATTTAGATGTGTGTGAGAGCAAATGCTTTGCACATGGCTAAATAGGAATACATTTAGTATTTAGGAGAAACAGATGAAACTTGGACTGCAATTTAGTAGAAAATACTCTGATTGAGAAGTATGCAGATGAGAGGAAAAATGACCCTATTCTATGATGTTGACTAAATAATTCACTCTGCAAAGCACAAATTCATTTCAGGGCGAAGCTAAAAGATACAGAGTAAACTTAGTTTCTTAGAGGCTGCAGTTCATTAGCAATGTGTTATGTCCTTTTTATGTAACTCCTTGGATTTTCCCAAATTTTTCTGTGTTCCTTTGACTAGACTCTGTTCTGTACATCTTTGTCAAGATGTTCTAGACATTGACACTGGCTCCTGTGTCCAAGTGACATCTTCTGTCTTCTATTTGGAGATAAAACATTGTTCCAGTCGCTCACTTGGAACCAGAAGATTGCCTGCTGCAAAAACAGGCGATCAGCATTTATTAGTATGGCATTCTTCACAGGTTTAACAAATGAAACATTTAAAAGGAATTAAGCTGGTTTGGTTGGTTGTTTCTGTTTCTCGTAAGAGACAGGAGAATGCTTTTCTCTTTGACTCATACATAAATATATACACATGTATGTGTACACAGACCATGTAAGACTTAATATTTACAAGTTGAGTTCTGTCTTTAGGTCTTGTTGGTGGATTTTACTAGTTCAGAAATATTAAGCATAATGCTTTGAAGTTGGCCATGGTTTTGAAATTAACAGGGCATAATTTTTGGACAGGAAGCGAAGAGAGTTTATTGCTTTAATTACAGTATAATGTTCATATTAAATATATTTATATTTTTAAATTCCAATTTTAAGGAGACTTTAATAGAAACTGGAGCTGATGAGGCAAAGCAATGCAAAAAGGCTGTTCCAGATGGTGTATATCCAGAGGGAGACATTTGTGTATTGACAACGGTGGAAATATATGAAAAGAGAAATAAGTAACGAGTATGAGACTAGTGAAGAGAATCCGAGTGAGAATGGTTCAGGACTCAATCTGTTGTTGTAAGGAAAAGGAGTAGCAGTATTCTCTACATACTATAATCTGATCCCAGGGAAAGGTACTGAAAATGGTAAGTGCTTCAGTCAAGCGGTAGAGGAATGCAAGAATGAGTCAGAAGGGCAGTTATAGATGAAATTGCAGGGTGAGAGAATAAAAATTTTGCAAATATAGGAGGAAAGGGAGAAGAATATGAATTTATAATGAAAGTCAGTCTTGAGATGATGGTAGAGATACAAAGGTTATTTTTATGGATTAGAAACAGAAAAGACTACATTGTGTGAGGCTTTAGTTACTGTCATGGATAATTTGGTGGACCAGTGATGTAATCTGGCATAATAGTGATTCTTCCTTGTATTGGAGAGTATTTTTCTCCTCCAAGGAATGCACTCTGCAAAGCAAAATGTTTACATTTGACTAACTGCATTTACAATTAATTGAAAGAAGTATTAAAAATACTGCTTAGCGTTAAAAATCTCTTATTCTTTTTCAGTGTTGTTTGAAGTAGCAACACCAATTCTATGAGTGCATTCTAACTAGCTCAGGCAAAGGTTAGGAGTAAATATTGTGTCAAGGAAAATAGGCTCTTTACTAAAAAACAAATAGCAGCTGCTACCTTTGATTGTAGAAGGGGAGTTTTCTTGCTAAATGCCTAGTTATAGTGTTTTGTGTCCATTCACCTTCAATGCAATGCAACTTTTCTTCAAACTCCTTACTCTGAAGTCTCAAATTTGTGATTTAATTTCTAGCTCCGTGCTATTTGATATTTTGTTTTAGGTATTCATTTCTTCCCCATGTTTTTTTGGGTTAGGTTTTTTGGTTTTTTTTTCTCTCTATTCTATAGAGAGTCTGCAGTGTTGTGCCATCGGCATAGTGCACCGAGGGAGGCATTTTTTTTACCTCCCCAGATACTAGCCAGCAAAGGCTCCTTGGAAGTACCCCTGGGAGCATGGAGAGTTTCATAAATTGCAGATTAATTAAAAATTACCCTGCTTGGAAATAGAGATGCACTATCTTGTACTTTATAACTTCCATCTGACATATCCTACTCAGCATGGCAGCATCCTCACTCTTGACTCTGCTGACCAGAATATGGGCTGCTGCCTGGCTGACTGATTCTCCTTTGCAAATCGTAACGTGGAGTTTCTGTAGCCACCTTCTGAAAATAACAGAGATAGGTTTTGTTCTTCCGTGGAAAGTAGGTTAACTTTGTAACACTGAAATTTTAAAGAATAAACATACGGAATAAAAGTATGCTAATAATAACTTAGAGCTTGAAAAAATAGGAGAGTTCCTTTTATTCTGCAAGAAAGAGTAAGTTACACCCCTCATGAAGTTAAAGCAAAAAAAAAAAAGGTCTACTTGTATAATGAAAATTATTATGAGATGGTAGCAACATGGTTCGGTGGCTATATCACCAACATCTTACTAACTTCCTTAAAGTGGTATCCATCCATCAACAACTGATTCATTTTCCCTTATTAAAATCACACTTGATGCAAAAAAGACTCTGATATCTACCTAAAAAATAATGTATTTTTAAACATTTCTACTGCGTACGCTCTTTCTTTGTGGTTGGAGAATGTTGTCCTAATTTATTGTGTAGTGTAAGTTATATAGTATATCAGAATATTTTTAGCACATTTTCTTCACATTAATATGATCAATATAGAATGCAACAAAATTTAGTTGCTATAGTTTCTGCAGAGAATGAGCTATTTGAAAAACCCTTCTGAGCAGTAAGGCAATATGCTAACTTAATACCTTGGGATTTTGAAGGGGAAATTTTTCAACGGTATGAAGGGAAGGAATGTGCCCAAGTGACCCTGCAAGCAAGGAGCCCTGGCTGCACCAGGGAAGGGCGGGTTCCAGGGAGCGTGCTGTGCCCCTGGCCCTCTGACTGAGCTGCCCAGTCTCATTTGGTCAGGGAAGGTGGCTCAGCTCTGCTTCAGAACCCCAGGGCTGCTGCTGGAGCAGACCTGGTGAGCAGGCCTGGAAGGAAGAAGGAAGATAAGAAACAAAAGCAGAAAATCGTGGGGTGGGCGGAAAATCTGTGTTTTGTGGACATTTGCTTAAATAAAGCTGTTTTCTAGAGGATATCTTCATTATCAATGCATGTTGGATATAGCTTTCAGTTTACACCAACGTAAGCTGCAGGGTCTAAATTATTATACTTCATTAAACAACAAAGATGGAGCTACCTTTTGAAAAGAACCTGCTAATACAGGCTTACAATTCTAATTTTTCACACATTTTTTACTCTGTATTTCAGTAAAAATCTAATCTGCTCCATCGTTCCTTTAGGCTAATAGCCTGTAATACAGTATAGTGCCAAAAATGTCAAACTTAATGAAAAAAAAAGGGGAGGAAATCGTAAGTGTTCACTGAAACCATTTATTTGAATACTTTTTTCAACAATAAAAAGTCAGGTTTGTGAAATATATATTAATAAAACCTGAAATAAGAAGGGAAAGCTGTGCTGCCATGAAGCTCTTCCATGTCTAATGTATGTACTAACGTGGTAGACCCATTAAATATATTTTTAAGAAATAATTTACATGGAACCTAAAAGAAGAGTTTTACACTATGCATATAAGATATATCTCACTGTAGTTTGTCAAAACTTGTACTTGAGCTTTTTAAATTACAAAACTGAAAATTTTTGCAATCTATTGGGCAAGATGGTCAAACTCTTTACCTCTAAAACAGTTTAAAATTTCTATTGTAAAGTTAAAAGGAGAGAGGGAATAGTTTCTACAGTATTCATGCTATTTAATTGCAACAAATAGTTTAATTACCGGACTCACTGATGTATGACAAACCCCTGGAATCTCATAGGTAATTTGATAGTACATACAAGATGAAACACCTGCATGTCAATACTTCAGTCTATTTGCATAACTCTCTTAAATAGGGAAGCAATGGAAAATTTGCAACAACGATTTAACAAGTCTTTATGTGTTCATTGCTGTCCTTCCATCTCTTCCATTAGTATTTGTTTTCTTTTTCTCCTTCATGCTACAGCAGTAATGCTGATGATGCAACCCCAGACAGTCATTTCTGTGTAATAGCTTTGGGCATGAAATGCTTGATTTGCACTCCTGAGCAGCTATTACAGGCTTTGCTCCCCAGGTCTGTGTGTGTGAGGGGTTGTGAAAATGTGAAGTTTTCTTAAACTATAGGGATGTGGGTAATGCACGGAGTAAAGAACAGAGTGAATGAATAGTGGAATTGAAGGCAGGAGTAAGAAACTTTTTACTCAAAACAACAGATTTATTTAAGCTCTTGGGCTTTTGCTTTTTTAAAAGAAAAAATATTCAAGAGCGTAAGCCAAAAAATAACCCAAAACAGTTTATTCTTAGTCTATCCTACCATATATAAAGCCATAACAAAAAATGTACATAATAATAATCACAGAATCACAGAATCGTTATGGTTGGAAAGGACCTCCAGGGTCATCAAGTCCAACCTTCTCCTAGCATCACTCTAACCACTACACCACTACAGCATATCCTCTCTAACCACTACACCATATCCTCAAGCACTGCATCCATTCGTTCTTTAAGCACCTCCAGGGATGGTGACTCCACCACCTCTCTGGGCAGTCCATTCCAGTGCCTAACTACCCTCTCAGTGAAGAATTTCTTCCTAATATCCAATCTAAACCTCCCCTGACGCAACTTGAGGCCATTTCCCCTCGTCCTATCATTACTAATTTGAGAGAAGAGACCAACACCAGCCTCGCTACAACCTCCTTTTAGGTAGTTGTAGAGGGCAATGAGGTCTCCTCTCAGTCTCCTCTTCTCCAGACTAAACAACCCCAGTTCCCTCAACCGCTCTTCATAGGGCATGCACTGCAGCCCTTTCACCAGCCTTGTTGCCCTTC
>VZZY01004330.1:94827-105749 GCA_013400335.1 Eurystomus gularis
AAGTGCATGACCCGGCACTTGGCTTTGTTAAACCTCATACAATTGACTTCAGCCCATCGCTCTAGCCTGTCCAGATCCCGCTGCAGAGCCTTCCTACTCTCAAGCAGATCGACACTTGTGCTTAATTTTGTGTCATCTGCAAATTTACTGAGGGTGCATTCAGTTCCCTTGTCCAGGTCATTGATGAAGATATTAAACAAGACAGGTCCCAAAACTGAGCCCCGAGGGACACCGCTTGTGACCAGTCGCCAACTGGATTTTACTCCATTCACCACCACCCTCTGGGCTCGGCCAGCCAGCCAGTTTTTAACCCAGCGAAGAGTCCTCCTGTCTATGCCATGAGCTGCCAGCTTCTCCAGCAGGATGCTGTGGGAAACGGTGTCAAATGCCTTACTGAAGTCCAGATAGACAACATCCACCGCTTTTCCCTTATCCAGGTTATTTCCTTTGAACAACTATTTGGACTCGTGACAGCTTTCTCATTAGTTATTTCAGTAGTAAATGCAGAAGGAAAGATTATTATATGCCAAGATATTAAATATTCAAATTTTGAAGACTCAGAAATGTCAGAGTCACAGCATTGACTGTTCTGGTTTTTCTTCCATTTAGAATTTCATATCTTTGTTTTATTTCTCCCCTGTGTATGTATTCAAGAGATCTTTACAACTTTCCTTTGAATCCTTTTGAATGGTCTTAGCTAATATGATAAATATCAAGTATATTTTAAAAAGTTCTGAAAAACTAGTGTCACAAATTGAACTTGAACCTGAGAAATTTGAATCTTAATTCTAATTGTCCTTCTAATCAAAACTTCAGAGGAACCACTTCCCTGGGCAGCCTGACAAGCCTTTAGGTGGATAAATTTTTCCTAATATCCAACCTAAACTGCCCCTGGTGCAACTTGAGGCCATTCCCTCTTGACTAATCACTTGTTACTTGTCAGAAGAGACCAGCACCCACCTCTCTACAACCTCTTTTAAGGTAGTTGTGGAGAGTGATAACATCTCCCCTCAGCCTCCTTTTCTTCAGACTAAACAATCCCAAGTTCCCTCAGCCGCTTCTCATAAGACTTGTTCTCCAGGCCCTTCACCAGCTTTGTTGCCCTTCCTTGGACCCACACTAGCACCTAAATGTCTTTCTTGTATTGAGACACCCAAAACTGAATATTGTACTTGAGGTGTGGCCTCACCAGTGCCGAGTACAGTGGGATGATCACTTCCCTAGTCCTGCTGGTCACACTATTTCTGACAAAAGCCAGGATGCCGTTGGTCTTCTTGGCCAACGTATATAGCATATACTCCTATATACTAATGTATAACAAAATATGCTATATTACCAAATGCCAAAACCAGCATTCAACAAAAATGTTAATATATTGGGCCTGTTATTTTGAAATTATTTTGCCAAAAAGTTAAGGGCAGTATGCTGAAAAGTTGAAATATCTGAAAATGTCCGGGATATAAATTCAACACGTGTGAGTAACTAGTGGTCTCTACAGGTATCAAGAGTGTCAGTATCTTATAATTTCTGATGGCATTTCCAAATACACTTTGTTTTTATTTAATAGTGCCTGGAAATTAAGTGTACTCTAGTTTTGCTTCACTCTAGAAGCAATATCCACACTTTTGTCTTAAGATTTGGTTTACAAGCTTAGCTCTATTCCCCGCCCCCATCATTTGTTCATCCCTAATTAGAAGAATCATGTAAAAGTTAGTGGTAAGGTTAGCCTTAACTATCTGTCCAGAATGTCTCTTTTCCAGAAGTTAGCACATGAATGCACGGAAACACACACCACAGGGTCACTGTCCTTGTATAACAAGCTAGTTAGACACATCTGAATGACCAGGATTGACTGGTTCAACTGCATTTCTCTACAAAGATTTACTCATGCTTAAAGTCAGATGTAAACTCAATACCTATCTTTATGAATTAACTTCAATAGTACTGGTTCTCCACAGTGAAGTATTTCTTTTTTTAAAAAAAAAAAATAGTGCCGGCTGTATTTTCTATATAATTCAAAATGTTTTTATTCAGTTACTAAGTTTCTGTGTAGGAGTGATTTGGTAAGGGAGATAGTTCCAAGAATGTTTCTCTTATCATGTGGAGATATATCACTATCTTAACCAACAGAAGTATTCACTTGTTAAGTAAGTAAGTTTATGGTTAGCAGCGTACCAGATAAATTGCCTGGTTTTCTATTTTAGTACGGGATTTCCCTTTGGCTCTTACACAAGAAAACAAAGGAGACTACTGGGTTTATTTCTGCATCTTTCAGTATGGTAAATTGTTAGAGATATTAGATAAAACTATCTACAGTATTATTTACAGTAGTAACAAACTGTTAAATTCATTAAAAGTACTTAATAAATTCCTAGGTTTTCCTTTGACTTCAGTGAAAGTTAGGGTGACTCAGCATCTATAGAAGACCAGCATTAAAATATGCACGTCTGTGCATGTATGCATGTGAAATCAGAAGCCTAATCCATGCAAATCTATGAATAATAAGTGTTTCGACCTATTTTCTACAACTCAGTACATGAGCATTTCTGCATCTTTTAAGTAAAATCACTACATCAGAGTCTATTATAGAATGTTAAAGAAAAAACAGTAGGTTACTGTTGCCATATCCTGCAGACTGTATTTTAGCTACTCTTATTTCACTGTCATGGTCTCTTTCAATTTCTTTTCTTCCCCTTAGATTTTCTTTATTTAATTTTTTTTTTAATAAGATGTGGTTTAAAATGAAGAGCCTCTTTCCTATTCAGTACTTTGTAGCGGTGATGGGAAAAAAAATGAAAGGGTTGTGAGTGAGGTGGATGTTTTGGTTGGGCCAAAACCTTCAGGTTTTCCTTATCAATAAGAAAAAAAAGAAATAGAAATTACTTGAGTAAAAAATGTCATTTGATAGTAAATTAATTTTTTCATTTTATATTTTGAAGACCTGTCTTCTAAAACATAAATTTAAGAATGTTTCAAAAGGAAAATTTATTATAAAAAAGTTTCCCTGCATTTTCCTCCCATTTTTAAAATTGATTTTAAAAGTTAAGAGCAAAACAAAGAGTGTATTTCTGTTGATTAAGGATAACTTATAGATTTGTTTGTAATTCTCATCAGCCCTATCTTAATCTGAGGAGACATATGAAGTTATGACTGGATTCCTGCCTGTACAGTTCTTGAAGAGTGTCAGTGCTCTTCAATTTATTCATTAGCCTCCCTAGTTCTTCTCTTAATTTCTTTCTGATGTTAGCAATGTATATGTGATAAAACCATACACAAAACTTTTGCATTGTAGGAAAAAATAAAAAAAAGACAAAGATATAATTCACTCCTTAACTCTTTAACAGCTATGAACTGTGGCTTCCAAACAAACTGTGACGTAATAGCATATCTAACAAAAGAACTAAACTTTCAGGAAAGGATGATCAGCATGTGTACATTTGTAAAAATATTGTCAGTGATTCAATTGAAAAATGAAACTTAAGAAATATATATCCCTACACTATGGCATTTTTGTGCCGTAACTGTTGTAGTGTTGGGAAAAACATCTGAAATTAGGTTGACAATTATGCAAGAATTCAAAACCTGAGCTAAGAAACAGATTTTGTTCCTTGACACAAACAAAGGAATCAAGAAAATGGGTACGTTGGTTTTGTGAAGTACTAAATAAGTTCCGTTTTAAATATGGACTCAAATGCTGTTTGAGAGTGTCTTCAGTCATATTTCTGAAATCCCTTTTTGAAAGACATAGGTGTTTTGTGTTGAGAATACCATTGAAAAATATTTTTATGAGTGAATTTCTTGCAGAGGGCTAGGGTTCATTCTTAGATTTGAATTAAGGTTTTTGGATGAAGAGCAGGGAAGTTATTGTACTTTCTAAAGTATAAAATAAATATTGAAGCAGAATGTAGGCTCAGTTTTTTATATTAACTTACATGAAATCATTTGACTTTTTATATAGTCATGTCCATAAGACGCCATTTATAGCTATTTTGAAGTCACTTTATGAATAATAACATATTGCACAGAACTGCATGATTTTGAGCACAATGCCTCATAAGTGCCATGGCGTGTTCTTTTCACTATGCATGGCACATAAAATGTCAAATTATAAAATTATGATGAATATGTTTGAAGTATTAAATACACTCTTTTGGCATATTAATATTACACTGTGGTTCTGTTTTGGAGAATAGCAGCTAAATATTTGAACTTTTAATTTGGTTCAGTGGTGATCACTGAGTGGGACGTTCTTGAGGTAAATATAAAATGCTACGATGCTGCCTTTGTGTGTTCTGCAATGCTGGTGGCTTGGGCACAGTATTCTCACATGCCAGCGGTTCCTATCAGTTGTGTTATGCTCCTGCAAATGTGTAGGCCTTTAGAACAATGATGGCAGAAGATGCTTTTAAAGGTAGACTGGCTGAGAGGTGTTGTACAAAGTTGCAAGAAATTTTACTACTCTTTAAATCAGTAATTAAATCCAGTGTTCTTGAAGTTATTTTCTCCTATGGATTTCAGGGATATTGCTCTGGCACTGTAAATAATGTGCTTTTCACTTTTAAAGATAAAATGTGTTGTAACTTGCTGTATTAAGGCCAAAATTTCTTTCTGTTTCTCAAGTTTTCACTTGTCTCATCTATAAGAGAAAGTGCTATTAATTTATTGTAACTGTGAAGAGACATAAAATTAACCAGTAATTCTGTCTTCCATTGCAACCATTTTATTATTTTCTTCAATTGTGTTTAAACCTGAAATTTAATTTTTTGAGTAAGTAAATATACCTAGTTCTTAAAAACTTGTATTTTTTTAAGTGCTTTTAGGTTTTGTGCAATATTTTTTAAGGTATTTTGTAAGGTTTTTTAAAAATCTTTCTTTTACAGGGTGATCTAAAAAAAATGCATTTCACCAGTTCAAATGCACATAATAAATGAATGCGTACTATTTTATCTCTTTAATGAGCATGCTTTGTTAAATTTTTGTAGTTATGGTTTTTATACCAGACACGCACACTGGTTTTTCACTGTTGGCAAATATGTAATGCACTAAATTTTTAGTGTCAGGAATTGTAAAAGACCATACATCATTAAATTAGGTAACAGTGGCAAACTACTAGCTTCAGGAAATGTTCTGTTTGGGACATAATTAAAATGATGAGGTTTTTTTGTATCTTTTTTTTAGGTGGGCTTAGGGGTAATCTGTGCCGGTATTGTTTACCTCACTTTGGCTTTAGTGCAGCCTGTGACAATGGTCATATTTATTATTGTTTTAGCATCTCCTTCTGTAAAGTTTTAGCACTGAGGAGAATTATGTCCTTTACAAAAAAATGCGATTTGTTCTGGGCAGAATTATCCACTTATTTCTCCTTAGAGCAATCACTCCTGGACTTTCACTGCTGTGATAGGTCAGGTGGTCGTAAGAAATTAGAGTATTAGGTATTACAGCAATTTAGGTATTTACAGGATTAAAATTAAGCAAATAAATGACATTGTAACAACATTGGAAAGCCAGTTGGCTGGGGGGAGGACCTTAGATGAATTGAAGAAACAAAGGATTTTGACCATATTCTCAATTTTCTTTAAACAGCTTCCCAGGTTTGGTATGTCATTGCTCTTAGGTGATACTGCTTATTTAAATTGTACTTTATAAACATAAGGAGTATATAAAAGATGCCTGAGAAAAAAAGCTGAAACTTAAGCTGACACAGGAAAAGCATAACTGGACTGAAGCATAAATAAACATTTAAAATACTCTAACATTTTTCTGCCAGAATTTTTTATATATATATGAGAAGTCTGTGATTCTGTAAGACATCTATGAACACCAATAGAGAGAATTTCATTGTATCATTCAGAGACTTTTTTTTATTTCGTAACACCACTGTATTTTGTATGAATTCTCATTCTCTCTATGACCAATGCATACAGTTAACAAGGATTTTGCCGAGATGTTAAAAATAAAAGGTGTTGGAAAAAAAGTGTACAAGGTAAGGGCTGTAGAGAAGACTCTCTAAAGTGTAGGAAGATTAAGGTTGAAGAGGAAACATAATTCCCAAGCAGATTCCATCCCAACATTTCCCACCTATGAGATCTTGGTAAAAATACTGAGAAGAATTTCAAAATAATGTTTTAGTCTTATGGCTGCTTCTAATCTCCTAAAGATGAGTCAGAAACAATTTTGTTTCTTGCTAAAATTAAAGTATTGGTGCTATTTTCTTCAACAAGGAAATAGTCTGGGCATTTTTTTCTGGTTTTAGATAGTTTAGAAATTGCATGTTCTAGCTCCACTCTGCTTATTAAAAAAACAAAAATCAAACCACAGAGCAATTTTAAATGATGAACTCTTAAACATAATGGATTAATTATTTACTTTGCCTTCTCTACTACCTGTTTTCTTTTTTGTTTGTTTATTCTTTTCCTCTTTCATATCCTGTAGGTCAAGGTACATTAGAATGTCTGCTGTTGACTCGCTAAGAAACATCACTGAGAAAAGCCTGAGTGCTTGTTGAGTCAGATTAAAGATTGTTTCGGTAGGGCTACAGTAGCCTCAGGTCAGCTCCTGCCGATGAGATACATAGGATAGCTCTTCTGAGTTCACTGCATACTCTCATTAAACCTGCTGTGCTGACACAGTGTCACGGACAGAATCTAAATGTGGATGCGAGAGAGCCACCACAGCTATTTCTTGTCTGAACATTCACAATTCAGCTAACCCCTGGGTTTCTCTCCTACACTCATGAAGTGTCTGGGCCGCCTTTGTAGAGCACTACACAGAAGGTGTTAGGCATTGGACTTATTAGGCAAATAGTCGCTTGCTCAGGCTCCTGTATGGAACAGCTTCACATTGTATGTTCTCTTGTTTTAGCTAACAGCTTTCACTGTTCTTACATACTCAGAGTAATTAACCAGGTACTTGCTTCAGAATTTCAAGTATCTGTCTTGCAGTTTATATATTTAAAAAATTCAGGAGCTAAAGGAGGAACAATATAGCAAGGAAAAGTAGTATGCGCTCTGCTGTGATTGCCACATCATCTGCAAATGTATGGTTTCCAAATTTTGTGAAGGCATTTTTGTGGAGGATACTAAAGTCAGTACCCTGTGAACAGCAATAACAGATGACTCTAACAGAAAGATATACAATAATACATATAATTATGTCAGTAATACTATCTGTAAGAGAAATCGGAAATCTTGTTTTCTACATATATTTTCTATGTAAAGATTATTTCTAAAAAGAAATATCTTAGTTATAGTCAGGAATAGCCATTTTATGGGATTAGCAGAGTATATGGAGACTATAGTTGCTTCAAAAAAAAAAAAAAAGTTCCCTTTTTAGTAGCTGTCCTCAAAATCAAACTCAGTACTTGAACCATTCTAGTTTCAAGCTACACCACCACTCCACCCTCCCCAGATTAATAATTTCCGAGTCAGAGTTGGGCTTTTTTGAGAAGGGACAGTGTTTGATTTTTCTGAGAAGGGTGCTGGTTTTTAAACTTAAAAAAAATGTGTTAAAGATAAGCCTTGAATCAACTTTGCATAGGAAGGAAATGTTAACCCTTAGGAAACTGGGATATGTAGTAACCTCTAAGTATTGATAGAATTAAGCCAATTATCTGGTTGACATTCATATTGATGATTAACATTAATTGTGTTACTCATAGCAAATGGAATTTTGCAACTCGCATCTCAAAATGAGGTACAATAGATGTCATAGTGGAAAGCTACATTTATTTTGCATTCCCAAATTTAACATGAAAAGTATTTATGATAGTTAAGCATCAAAATGATTGCTGAAGCAACACATTCAAATCTTGTCTTTTCTCAGTAGACGTGTATCCATGGAAAACCTCATAGATATCCATCAAAATGAAACTTTCAAGGACATAACTCATTATCAACCAAGATTGTTTGTAGCCTATGGATAGTTTACAGTCATTTGGATCTGCAGTATTAATTCTGTATTACCCAATATCATACATATATTATTAAATATATATGAAACAGTCAGTACTCTAAGTGAATTCTTTGTTCTCCCCAGCTTCTGATTTTCTCTGAAAACAAAGCATTGCAGAGAAAGTCTTTCAGATAAAACAAAATAATTGTTTGAGATACCTGATGCCAGATAAGGTCAAAAGCATTTCCAGGCTAACAGTATTGATTAGCATTTTTAAAGTTTGATAGCTAATCGTTTAACCCTTTTTTTGCTTTAAGGATTTGAGATTTTTTTGCATAAGTCCTTTGGTTTAACATGACAACCACGTTATTAATTAACAGAGATTGGAAAGAGTGACTTCAGCTAACTGCTAGCTGCATAATTTATTAACATATATACAGTATAAATACTTCTGGGTATATGCCAAAGGAATTAATAATCATAGGAATAATATCACTTTCATATCAAGGAGACATGGTAATACTTTATTACAACGTTTGAATTAATGTGCAAATTTAACATCCTTATTCTGTGCTATGCTTATTACAAGTCAGAGAAACTGATAGCATTACAGACCTAGAAGCAGGAGAGTAAAACTCTGAACAAACAAACACAAACAACCTATAAAGGTCGCCTTTCATTTTGTAATTGTGGAATATGAGCAGTGGAAGGAAACCTAACATTATCATCTTTGGCTGGATGCCTGATGATTAAAAAGGAGAAAAAAAAACAAACCACACATACAGACACACAAAAAATCCAGTGAAACCCAAACCTTCCGTGAATGGCCAATATTTAAACCTTATTGAGCTCTTATATCTCTCATATTTTTCTATGTGTTAGGGAAGGAAATTAATATTTTACCACACATGCTTAGCTGATAATGATGCTAATAGTATTTTTTTGTTATTTAACAGGCGGGAAATTACCATAATTTTTGTTATGTTTTGCATTCTCTGATATTTGAGTCTGTGATGATTGAATATTCTAATGAATTCTGGTTGTTCATTTTTGCTGTCCAGATTTGAATAACTCACTTTTGAAGTACTTGTCCATCTAGTAATTACTTCTCCAAGTAAATTATATGTAGATACAGAACATACTGAAGGCAAACATCACCAGGGATTCTACTCTGTATTTTGCTATGTTAAATCATTATTTTGCTCTCATTTGATGGCACCCAGTAACTTTTCACGTTCTGATTTTGTACGTTTTGCCTCTAGGCTTTCAAATATAGGCACACTGGAGGCCACACAATGCAGCCGTAGCTATATATTGTTCATTGAAGTGATGCTTCCTCAGCATTAAGAATAATGGCAACTGACTACCAGAACATTCCTATGAGTTATGAATTGTTAATAATCAGAAAGAGTTCAGTATATGGTGATATGTTAAAAATCTGCTTTTCAAAAGTCATATGCATGTTATCTTTCTAGCTGTTATCTAATGGATGGATGGAGTTTGTATCAAGACTTTAAAGTTTCCATATTGAGTTTCTTAAATTTCCATTGCAAGGCATTTGTATGCAATCTTTATCTTGGCGAAAGACTGAAAAATGCTCTCTATATCCTCCTACTAGGTGAATTTTCCTTATTAAATGCCCTTTCTTCTGCAGAGTATGACTTTGACCTTTTTTCCTATTATACCATGATTTTACTGAGCTTTTTATGTATTGTAGTCTCTCTCTATAGACTTGGTGCTCTTATATCAGCCATGTTTAGTATTGTATTTTAGCTGCGCTATTTGCTTAGTATTAATGAAGTCCTTGCATAGAGTGTAATTGCAACAGTCTTATGTGAAGTGTGTAGGACTCCAAGAACAGCAAATACAATTGCTTTTGTTACTTGGCTATCCCTTAATTTCCTGCAGGCTGACAATATAATAACTCATGCAGAGCATCAAACATCTCAAATTTTAGAAAGAATTTTAAAATATGGAATTGCTAATATAGAATAAGCTATGGCTTTTTTTTAATAATGGAAGATACTGAATTTAATTGTATGTGTCTTAAAGCTGTTGATACCTTTACCAGTTGAAGGAAAAAAAAGTCTTTAAAAGACAAAAGAACACTTTTCCTTTAACGTAAATTTCATTATTGACACAGTCATTGAGTCTAAGTTCAGTAGTGTCATGTTACTGAAGAAAGGATTAAAACAGTTTTATGCTACTCAGTTTTAGATTTATGTCATTATAAATTATACATGGGGAGGAAAAAGCTGATCATAGGTATAAGGATATAATGAGTCAGTTTAATATTTTTCTCCCATTCTGTGCTTATGCACAAAACAAAAAAAAAATCAACCCCCCAAACAAAAATCTCCTTCCATAACAATTGGCATGAATCATGCTGAACTACATAACTTTTAGACTGAAAATTCAAGAACTGTGCCTTCTACTCATATATGACAATCTGCTTCTTTCACCTCCCTCTCAAGTTCAAAGGTCTGATGTAAAAGCTGATATAAAGCAAAGAGAGAAGTAGAGGCATTAAGATGGCAGCAGTCTGCCACAGTCAGCCAAGTCAGGAGCCAGGACATGTGCACATGATGATTCTATTTTGAATGACTCACTCAAACCTAACTCCCTTAAGTCATGGACAGCTATGGAATTAAGAATCTAAAGACCTCTCTGTGAGTTAACTCTAATCTAGTAAGGACAATGGTTAATGTTTCATGGTACTTCAACTCTTATTACCATCCTTTTATGGTAGATTTGTTTGGTTTATTCTTTCTACTAATTATAGAATACTAGGTTGCAAGGGGCCTCAAGGATCATCTGGTCCAAAATTTTTTCAGAAAAGCATGGTCTAGACAAGATGGCTCAGCACCTTGTCAAGCTGAATCTTAACAGTGTCCAATTTGGGGGAATCCACCACTTCGCCAGGGAGATTATTCCAACAGCTGATCTCATTGTGAAAAATTTTTCTCTTGTGTCCAACTGAAATCTTCCCAGGAGTAACTTGTACCTGTTGCCCTCATCTTTTCCATGTGACT
>VZZY01004331.1:1590-55330 GCA_013400335.1 Eurystomus gularis
AAGAACCATGAAGAAAGGCTCAGGATGAGGTAAAATAATTCAAAAGGCATTAAAAAACCCCAGTAGAACAAAAGACTACAAGTATGTTGTATTTTATTAGAGCCAGTCTACCTGCCTGAGGAAAAACATCAATATGAATAATTGTTAGGTTTTTGCATAATTATGTTTATTCCTGATGTTGCATGTAAAACACTAATATAAAAGTGTGAGAAATAATTTATGCTTTTAGTACAAAAGAGATTTTCTGAAAGATCCATTCTGTGTACCAGATGATAGATACTTTTTTCAGAAGCAATAGAAATATAAGTAAAAAGAATTAAGAACCTTTTTTCATTCAGTAAATGGATAGTCAGACTTCTCACCTAGGGTAAAAACCACAACGGAAGGGAAGCAGTTGCTTCCTGTCAGGCTAGGAAACTAAGCCATGCTCTTTGCTACCTTTCATTTCCAGCTCCCTTTTGGTTTCTTATGATCTTTTCATACATTCTTAGTTCATACTGTGCATTACATGAGGAGCTCAAATGTCTGCTTTTGGGGTTCAGAATTTAACCTCCATGCATTTCCTCTATTTTTACCTTGTGTTTTCCATGCCACAAATTCAATTACGTATGCAGGCCAGTAATAATAAA
Source organism: Eurystomus gularis (assembly GCA_013400335.1). Taxonomy (NCBI): domain Eukaryota; kingdom Metazoa; phylum Chordata; class Aves; order Coraciiformes; family Coraciidae; genus Eurystomus; species Eurystomus gularis. Next base: position 2,220 of record VZZY01004331.1, read on the forward strand.
AACTATTTAACAGATACATAACAATCACTATGATAAAAATGTGCTGTGCTCAGTGAAAATAACTCCTGTATCTTTGAAAATGCGTCTTTGCTGTTAATCTAGTGCTATACAGGCAAAGGCTTCACAAGAGCAGGTTTGGGTTGCTGGGATCTTCCATTCATTCTTTTCTGAAGAGACATGAGAAAATGGAAAGCTTCTTTAACACATACATTTGTTATACTTCTGATTAAAATACATGAAAACAGTTTAATTGTGCTCTGTGAATTAGAAGCAACTTCTATAGCATTAACAATTGTTTAGTGACAGTGGCTGTTTTTGCACTAAGACAAGTATAGTGTACTAGGATCTTAGTATTTTAACTAGGAAATACATCCACACAGGTATTATAAAGACCCTGTGATCTATCTGCAGTTTATTTCTGTGATTATGATTACAGTATGCACTAACATAGTGTGCATCTCACTCATGTGCCCTATCAGCTCTGGGAAATTGTAATAGCATTGCAGATATTTTGCCCATATGCCTCTGAGCACTCACTGGACATTCAGGTGCTTAATTAACTGGACCTAATATATTCCCTAACTTGATGCTTGGAAAGATGCTTCAGAGTTATTGTCTATTACAAGCATTCTTCCTTCCTGAAATATAAGCTATTTATCATTGAAAATATCATTTAACTGCTGCTGGGAACCATATGCAAAGATGGACTGTTGATTGTCATGTAATTCACTCTACTTAGTTAACATGGTTACCTTTTAAACTCGGCCAATGTCAGGAAAACTTGATGATTAACTTGCCTTACAGTATAGCTCTATGTGGGGTCAAGTTAAAGTCACAAAGACTGACCCAATTAGATAAACTCTTGGAGGGATTATATGCATATTCTAGACACTTATTAGTCAGGAGAAAACAACTTTGAAGTTTGAGATCTGTGAAGCTGAAGACAAGCTAAATACATGTATCTCTGACATGTTGGACAGATTAGTCTTACTAAAACACTTTATAGTTTTATAAGGCTATTTTGGAACAGCTGTTTTAAATGCAACTACTAATCAGCTTTGAGTTGCCTAAACTGTTATTTGGGCCCTTTACTTTTTTTTGAAAACCAGTATAATGTCAGGCTGTGTATCACATGCAAGGAATTGCATTAATTAATGTAAGTATAACAAAAAGGCATTTCAAACACATGAAAGGAGTATAGTAGTTGTGGAATTATTCAAATCAGAACCTTCACAAAAAATTCTGCTTTTTGATACATTGCTTTCATAATTATATGGCAAAGTAATAAATACAGAGTAAGTTTTTAGACAAGAAAATAAATGAAGACTATAGTAAGGGAGATTTTTCTTTATAGCATTCCAATTTCCATGAACAAAATTTTCCAGTCTTTAAAATTAACATTTAAATATTTTCTAGCTAAGATTTACCTTAAATTGAAATGGGATTTTTGGAAGAATAAACAGTCAAAGTCTAAATATTTAGGTTTTGGATTTGTAATTGGTGAGTTAACACTGCACACTCTTGACTTGCAGTTGGCATATGTTAAAACAAAGGCGTGACTTCCAAAATTATTCATTGATCTTAAAAATGTCTTTTGATATGGTATTTATTTATTATTATTTTTAACTTTTAAAATTCATGGTTTAACAATATAGTAGTAACTATGAGGGTTAAAAACGTGTAGTTTTTAAAAGAGATATTTTCTCATTTTGCTTATTACTGCTTATAGACAGATTTGTAATAAAACAAATGTCTTTAAAACTCTGTAGTGAAAAAGAAAAAGACAAATGTCCTGTCTCAAAATACTTACAGTTAAAATTAAACTGAAAAAAAGTCAGCATGAGAAAAAATACTTAAGAATGAAAGTTGTTTTCAGGGGATACATTAAATACATCAACAAGTTACTCAATTCAGTGCTTCCCATTTTATTCTTAACCAAAAGGACCAGGGATGAAGTACACAATTCTGCTAAGGCTTAATTTCGATAGTAGTAAACTGAATTATCCCAGGAAAAACAAGAAAGAAATTACTCCAAAACAGATAAAACCTGTTGTCTACTGTTTTTCCAGGAGTCCTTTTGAAAATCTGCAACACATTGTACTTAAATATAATTTTAAAAGGAAGCTTGTGTTTACCTCTTGCAGTCCAGTGCCAAATCTAACAGGTCGTGTGTGTGTTTGAGAGTACAAGGTAAACTGTTGAACAGAAAATTGGTAGGCAACCCAGATCCTATTGCTGAGTCACAGTGCGTTTTTGTGACTGCACCAGAGTTACACAGCAGACAAAAATCGTGTTTAGAAACATGAAGAATGAAGTATTAGATCAGATCGCATATATATATTTTAGTGACGTCCTAAAGGAATGGTATTGAGAAGAGAAACTGATGAGGACAGTTTCATTTGAAGCTATCAATTATCTATGAAGGTCGGTTGCTTCATTTTCTCTGAACACTTGGTTTTCTTTTACTTTGGTGATGGATGATTTGTGACACTGTTTCTCTACTTAGAAGACCAAAGGAAATTATTGTAACATTCAAAAATAATATTTGCTATCATCTGACATCATTTGCCGTATGCAATGCCAGTTTAGCTTATCTAGCCAGAAGAGACTTGTCTGTTTAAAACATACAAAAGTGTCATTATTTCAGACAGACAGACAGACAAGAGAGCATCATTTTATCTAGAAATTCTACGGGGAGATCACACTGACAGGGACAAGCCATTAGCAATAGTCTAGCTATGAATATGTTTGGCCTTCACATCGAAGCAGAAAGGAGACCTTGAAAAAGAGAGTATTTATACAGCCGCATGGCAATATGCCGTGTTTCTCAACAGACAGAGGACTCTTGCCCACAAAATAGTGTGAAGCTAGAATATGAGGCAGAATGTTCAAAGTAATTGGAAATAGGATCTGGTGGCTGTAAAGTAACTTTTCTCCGCTGACAGTACTTAGAGTTTCTTTTATAGTTCAATATACTATAATTTTATATGTCCTAGAAATATTTTTATGCCATATAGTTTATATGCTACATGGTTTATCACCTCTCATATGTTAAATTGAAATATTAGTTGATCATACTATGAGCTTTTTCATCATTTAAGATTTTACTTCAAGATGTGAGAAATATCAGCTGGACAGTATAATTCCCTTCATTCATGTTTTAGTTTTGATCCCTCAGGAGCTACAGTTTCTGGAATTCATAGAATAGTGTAGTCGTTTATACTTCAAGTCTACCACTAAAGTTTCTGTCACCTTGAGCTCCTCCAATGGATCTTTTCCTCTAACTCCGCCATTAAACCATGTAAAAATGGTTTATCAACCATGGTTTACCATGTAAGAATGGATAACCAACACATTTAAATGTTTTTATCTAACATCTCAGCTGAAAAGTCTTGTCATAAGAACTCTACTCGATTCTGTGTAGCAGCTGGGGAAAAGAAGGGATTGTTTTTTCATTTGCTTTGTTGGAGGGGATTATTCTTTTAATAATGCAAGAACTATGTTCTATTTTCAGTTACATTTTTGTGAATCAAGAACTACTCCATTGTTTTAGTCAACTGGATTCAATCCAGTGAGAAGACAACATGAAGTGTATTTTTAATTCCTTCTGAATCTTACAGTGTTATTTTGTGTGGTTTCATGTCTGACAGACATTTTGTAAAACAAGTATAGAAGGAAAAAACTAGAATAGAAATGTATCCATTTAGAGTCCTGCTTCGTTCCATATTGTCTTGAAAGCTAGATTGTGCTGTGTACTGTGGAAAACGTTAGTTTCCAGAATTTTGCAAGAAGAATTTTGCAACAATTTTGAGGAAAGGAAATCACACAGATCACCATAATGTAAATTATTAAACCAAAGGAATCTGCAACTCCCATGAAGGTTCTAATTGAAAGTATGATTGCAGTTTGTACTTGTTTGTTTGTACCCCAAAACATTTTAAATGGTGCTAGAGAAGGAAAGGTTGGTTTCTTTGTTTTTTATTTGCACTAAAGTGAAAAGATTTTTGCCAGTGAATTTTGCCACCAGGCATGGATTGTTCTGCTTTTATTATTTTTCAGTACAGATTTGCTGCATTTTAACACCCTTAGAATTTACAATGCTTATATTTTCTTCTATATAATTCTATACAAAGATGCTGGTATCTTTGGCAGTCTTTCCTGATTGGTGTAATATTTTCAATGTTGATCTTATATATAGCATCTTATATTCATTATGAGCCTGACTAACTGTGCTAAAAGAGTCTTACTGACTTTGATGGATCGTAAGCTTTGGATTACCAGATAGGAACAAAAACTCCAATTCCTAAATTCCCTTAAGCATTTATATGTTAAAATTGCTGAATGACAACATTAACAACAAGGAAACTTTATTTGGTAATTTCTGTAACTTTGATAAGACTGATCTAATAATTATAGATTTAGAAACTTAAGCTGCTACTAGAAATAAAATATGTCTTCAAGAATAAGAATTTGAGGCATTTCAAAGAAAACTCATCCATATTACAGCACTACTTAAAGAACCTGTAAGATAATGAGATTTGCATTGTCTTTCTGTATTTCATAATGCTGGGGTTTTTTTTTCAGGTAATCAAGAAGTCAGATTGGTAGGCTGGTATCTGAAAAATGTTGCAAAACTTGTTTTGTGGTTCTGTCCCCCAAATCCCTATTATTTGCTGTTAGAGGACTGTTCAGATTTTCCAAATTTAAATTAAGCAGATACTTTCTTTGAATTCTTATGAACTTAGCCAACAAACACATTTCATCACTATGGCTGCAAAAAACAAATACCCACTATTGCAGTATATCTCATAGGCACATAAGAATTTGTTGACATGGAAAGATTTGCTCCCTAATACTTGGTTAAATCCTGAATTCTTGAGGCAGAAAGCATGCAAGTAGAGTGAATTGATTAGATGAAATCTCAGATATAACATTTTATTCTTAATGTAGGTTTGTATTTGATCAGCTTTGACATATTCTATAAAGAAAAAACTCTGCTCCAAGACCCTACTTTGAGTATATGGACGGTGCTTGTACAATGGCAGGTGAAATATTTCATGACATCTTTTCCAGCTGGTATAATTGTTACGTTGTCTCTGCACCCTTTCCCTAGAGGGGAAAAAAGCATGTGTGGTAGAGTAAAAGGTCTTGATGTGGAGTCTATAATGAGATAATTGCTGAGGAGAGAGGAGGGCAGGAATTAATCTGCTTGTTTGAAAAATGTTGTGGTAGAAATATTAATATTGCAAAGCCAAAAATTGGAAGATAAACATTCGGGGTTCTTTTGCAAACTTCAGTGGAGCTGCACATATATTATGATATGGATTTTAATTACAGAGACATGTGCTAGCTTTCCTTAAAATAATTCATTCGGTATACAAATACGCAATATTTGTTTAACTCTATCATTAAAAGTGGTCCCAAGCTTTATTTTCTAAATTCATTCAAACCCCATTTGAGGAAAGCGTCATGTGTTTCTCTATGGACTTTCAGATTATTTATTTCCTTTTAATAGCTGAGTGTTTCACAAGTACGCAGGCATTTACTTCAAATGTAGGCTGTATGACATGAGGTGATACTGCTGTTCCCATGTTATGGAAATCAAGTTGAAGAATTGGGTTGCAGAATCAAAATAGGAAGTACCCACTAATGTTTAATATCTTCATCAGTGACATAGACAGTGGGATTGAGTGCACCTGCAGCAGTTTTGCAGATGACACCATGCAGAGTGGTGCAGTCAACCTGCCTGAGGGACAGGATGCCATCAAGAAGGACCTGGACAAGCTCAAGGAGTGGACCTATATAGACCTCATGAAGTTCAACAAGGGCAAGTGCAAGTTTCTGCACTTGGGTTGGGGCAATCCCCGATATCAATATAGGCTGGAGGATAAAGGGATCGGAAGCAGCTCTGTGGAGAAGGACTTGCAGGTACTGGTGGATGAAAAGCTGGATATGAGCCAGCAACATGCACTTGCAGCCCAGAAAGCCAACCATATTCTGGGCTACATCAAAAGAAATGTGGCCAGCAGGTTGAGGGAGGTGATTTTGCCCCTCTACTCTGCTCTGGTGAGACCCCACCTGGAGCGCTGTGTCTAGCTCTGGAGTCCTCAGCACAAGAAAGACATGGACCTGTTGCAGTGGTTTCAGAAGGCCACAAAAATGATCAGAGGGCTGGAACACCTTCCTTATGAGGAAAGACTGAGAGAGATGGGGTTGTTCAGCCTGGAGAGGAGAAGGCTCTGGGAAAACCTTATTGCGGCCTTTCAGCACTTAAAGGTGGCCTATAAGAAAGATGGGGACAAACTTTTTAGTAGAGCCTATTGTGATAGGCCAAGGGGTAATGGTTTTAAATTAAAAGAGGGTAGATTTAGACTAGATGTAAGGACATTTTTTACAATGATGGTGATGAAACACTTGAACAGGTTGCCCAGAGAGGTGGTAGAAGCCCCATCCGTGGAGACATTCAAGCTCTGATTAGATGGGGCTCTGAGCAACCTGATCTTGTTAAAGATGTCCCTCCTTATTGCAGGGGAGGTTAGACTAGATGACCTTTAAAGGTCCCTTCCAACCCAAACTATTCCACGATTCTATGATTTGTTGCTGAATTTAAAACATCAAAGACCCAAATACCGTGCATTTAGCAGTATATTTTCCTATTCTCTCTGTTTCCATAAGCTTAAATTACATCTTAAACTTAGTTAAATTATTAATCTGAAGCTACTTTGCCCTTCCAAAATATGAGGCACCAGAGAGTACTAAGAGTGATAGATCATGCCAGATTCATCCTCCACCTTTTGTCTTGTCTTGTATGATTATCTCTCCGCAAAAGTTTTTGTAAATAAGCTATTGACTTCCTATCAGTTTTCTTATCTGAAATGCTAGGTAGCATTTATCTTATTTCTCATTTCTTTAATGTGCTGTATCATTTTCTAGAAGCTCTTTAGTGAAAGAAGAAGGAGCGTCTTTTCGCACTTGAAAACTGGTTATATTCTATACAGTTTGAATAAGGCTCTACTGGTTGAAAATTGAAATGAGAGATAAAATAAGCTGCATAATGAGCATGAAATACCTATTCAAATAATGTAAAGTTAATGAAGGCATGCTAGGAGAAACAGGGCATGTGTGCAGAATGCATAGTGAGCTCTGAGATAAAGAAACTTATAAAATTATGCTTCGACGCTCAACACGGCCACAGCTACAGTGTTCAGGAGGTGTAATTATCATTTTGAACATGAAGATAAAAACTACGTAACTGTCTAATTGTAGAAACTGAGCATGAAGATATTCCTACCAATTTATGGCACAGATAATGTGCCAAATAGAGTCAGTCTTCCCTATTAGGTTATGTCTTTGCATATAAGAGAGAAAATCACTGCTCAGCCTGCACCTCAGCCGCTGCATGTTCATTTATTTACTTTCACATCTACTCTGCTGAAAACTGTAGTAGGAGATCCACTACAGGAGATAATTTACAGAGCTTAGTCAATTTGCTGTTTCTTTTTTCACTTCAGTAATATAGAAAAAGGAAATCTGTTAGTCATGATATCCAATTGAGCATTGTATAGCACTTTTCAGGAATATGGAGGAGATATGGGGAGGCTTAGCATTAGAATAGTGTAGTTTGTGATGGCAGGGAAGAATACAGACAGTGGACATAAGAAAGAAGATGATCTTCAGCAATAACTTCCCCATATTCATATAGTGTTCAAATATCCAGATAATTTTTTTAATACAGTTATTTTCCTTCCCAACTGCTGCTCTGTTTTTCACATTTGAAATCCACTTGATCCTTGTTTTGAACAGGTGATTTGTAGTCAAGTGTATGAACAGTCTACAAAAGCCTTCAGTCTTCCTAATTCCTTTTATGCTACAGTGTCATTGAGATTGCTTACACTAGAAAACCCTACAGTCTCTAAGAGGGATTTATCTTAAGAACAGGTTAGGAGCATACTGTTTGCCCTACTGAGCAAACTGCTAAGAACAATCTGGTTTGTTTCTAACCAGTCCATAATGCCAGGGACAGAAAAAAAGTTGCTCTGTTGTCCTAGATGTCTCCATCTTCCTCACCTGAATCTACAAATATTCTGTAACAGTGTTTAATGCAATTTAAGCTGCCATTACCTGTAAAGTGTTGGCTGAATAGTACAATCGAAAAGGGCAAGTGAGAGCTATGCCATAGAAAATAAGCTAGTGACAATAAAATTCATCTACAAAACAGATTTCTGATGTTATTAAAAAAAAATCAAGTGCCTGAAAAAAAAAATAGACATTTCTCTGCCCACAGGGAAATAATGTTAGAGAATTAAGTTTACATGCAATATTTGTTAGCTGAAGAAATGTCATTTTTGAAGAAAATATCTTGAGTATTCTGCTCAGAGGGAAAGCACCTATTGTACATTTAGGTGACAGAACTCCCAGAGCAAATTAGGAGTCTAAAATTAGGAAGAAATCGTCCATCTGACCATTTCTAATCAAAGATTATTAACTTCTGGGAAAGCTTTTTCTTTTGAAATTATGACCTCTGCTGTGGAGGACTTAATTTATTAAGTTCCTATGTCCCCTGTTAAGGACATAGGAAAGTGAAAAACCAGGCAAACATTCATAATGTACAGTCAGTTGTGGAGTATTCCTTAGAAAATCAGGCCTCAAGTGTCTAATTAAAACAATCTGTGAAAGCCTTTAGTTTAGAGCTTATGAACTTCTATGGAAGAAGTCCAAACTGGTTCAACCACTATTAAGCAGTGACTGTAGATCACAGATTTAAATGACTGCTCTAGATATTGTTTTTAGTGTTGGTGACGACCAAGCAGACATCAAATCTGAAAGAATTCAAGTGTTTTATCTATGATCTCTCGCTTTACTATTTTAGGAATGTAAATATTTCCCTACTTCTATACTGAAAGACATTGGCATAAGAGTTTTATTTTTCTTTTAAATATAGCAATGGACTTGGTCGGTAACTGTAGGGAATATCAGAAATGTAACTGAAATATATAAACATTACATTAATTTATTAATTGGAGAGACACAGCACATGTAAACAGGCATAAACTCTTCTTGAATTCCTTAGCCTAAAAGGATTGCCTCTATGTATGAAAGTAGTGTTAATCTTAATGCCTCTTTTTGTTTTGTTCTTTAGCAAACCAAAAGAATTCCAATTAGTTCCAAACCTTACTGATTAGTTTCAGTTAAGACTGACCTATTTTTCATGTCAGAAATAGCAATGTACATGTAAATATATCACTGAACATCAAAGGTTTAACAAGCTGCTGTTTAGGTCAGGTCCAACCCAGAGTTTTTGCAGAGAGCAGACTTGTACTGTCTTAAAAAAGACATAGGTAAGTTCAGGTCTGAATCAGACATTACTGAAGAGCAGACATGCACCTTTTTTTTTTTTTTTTTTGAGCCATTGATTATATGTACCCTTTTGAACTTCAGATACTGCCTGTGCATTTAAGATGAGTTCTGCTTCAGATCTGAAATTTTGAAACTGTCTTCAGTAAAATGAGTGGTAATGCCTGCAAAAGATGCAGAAGTGTGGTGATGAAGGCAGGTAGTCACTTTCTGTAAATTTTTACTTAAAAATGACAAACCCAAGCCTATGACTATGCCATTATGTTACTGAACATTCATTATATTATTGAGCATTTTGTGTGGTTCTGATTACCTCATCTTCTTGCTCTTCTATCATAGTTCCTGCTAAGAAGGTAGTAGTATTAAAAATTATAAGAGAAAAGTGGTAAGGAATATTGTGGTGGGTTAACCTTGGCTGAGTGCCAGGTGCCCACCAAGCCACTCTATTACCCAAAAAAAGAAAGGGGAGGAAAATAAGATGAGAAACAAAAAGCAGTTTAATACTAATAGAAGCAAAAGCCAAGCAAATCCGCGCTCGGAAGCGAAGGAAAACGAAGTTTTATTCTCTACTTCCCATCAGTAGGCGATGTTTGGCCACTCCCTGGGAAGCAGGGCTCCAAGATGCGTAGTGGTTGCTCTGGAGGACAACGGAATGGTCCCCCCCCTCCTCCTTCTCCCTAGCTTTATAACTGAGCCAACGTCATATGGTATGGAATATCCCTTGATCAGTTCGGGTCAGCTGTCCTGGTTGTGTTCCCTCCCAAGATCTTGCCCACCCCATCCCACTGGGGGGGTGGAATGTTGGGAAGAGCCTTGGTGCTGTGTGAGCCTTGCTCAGCAGTAATCACAACATGAGTGTGTTATCAGCACCCTTCTAGCTCCCAGCACAAAGCTCTGCTGCTATGTGGAAAACCAGCTCAGCCAGACCCACTACAAATATCTAAAGGATAGAATGCATCCACAAAGTTATGGAAAACTGAGGAAGATAAAGCTTTTCCACCTGGAAAGCAGATGACTGCAATGTGATATAAGAGAGTTTAGAAGTTGTTGGAGGCTAGAAATGCAATTCAGTGAACAGTGTTTATTCTGTTCTTACATTCTCCCCTGGTTATCTGCTTTTGGTTACTACCTGTGAAAAGATAACGAGCTAATTAGACCTCCAGGGCATTCTTATGTTCTTGTCATATCTCGGACTGAGGTAGTAGCAGTTTGTGATCCTAAACTGCATAGACAAGGCAAGGAAGTAGCCAAATACAAATGCCTGTACCTAAAATGCAAACTACTCTGTTATTTTTTCTTTTTTTTCTAGGAGGAGCTAGATACAATACAGAAGTGAGGCAAATTCTAACAAGACACACGCTAAATTATTGCTGAGAGAACTGGAAAACTATTTGCTGTGTGAACAAATCTTTAGTAGGTTTAGCCTGTCAAGCAATTTATGAGTGAAAGATTATAGGGTCTGCAGACAGGTTTCCCCTAATTTGTAATTTGTCAAAATTATAGCCCTAGTTTTGAGAATTCCCCTGTGGTACTAGCTCACCCATCTTTCAAGGCATGAAAGCTGTAAGAGGGAAGCAAAGCCCTATTGTTGCCCCTCTTGGATTTGCTGTTTGGCTTTTAAGGGTGAATAACAGAGTAACATTTCTAAAAGTGCATTCTTCTTGAGTGTAAAGGGACCCTAGGAATTCTCTGTCTTTCTGAAGCACCGGAACCCATGAATTGTCTAAGCTGCTTCAGCTAAGCACAGTTTAAGATGCATATTTAGCTTTATTTTGTCGTAAACCCGTATGAATAAGAGGTAGCATTTGTATGAAAGATACTATTTAAACAGCTTGAACAAGACACTGACCATTTGCTTACTATATGCCCAGGTGAGGTTCTCACTCATCTCACTGAGAATGTCAATTGAGCAATTCTTGCATACTTGTATTTCAATATGCAGACATATAATTTGAGGTTTGAGAAACATGGAAAGAAAGTGCTGCTATTTCCAGTCTATAAATGCCTGTAGATAAGCCCATTTCAAACATCTTAATTTTGCTTTATTTATACAATTGTAAAGGTTAACAGCCATAGTAGTTTATTGCTTTCATGCTTGTGGTTCTTTAACACTTTAAAAAAATCACTCTAAATTGTCTCTTCCCAAAATAATCAAGTTTTGTAATTAAAATTTTGTGGTGTGAAAAGATAAGGGAAAGCAAACAAATTATTTGCTGTTCATGAGGAGTCTCTGCTGATAATGCAATACGCTCCTTATCTATTGATTGAAAAGATCAAATGAGGTACTTAGGTTACACTTTTGTTTTGGTTAAGGAAGGTCAAATAACCTTCACCTCTATACTTTCACCTTCCAATTTTTGAATGATTGTGATAAATTAGTCATTGATAGAGATCAATCTTGCTGAAACTATACCTTGAAATCTTTCAGAATAAATATAGATAATTTTGCCAGTACTGCTCACTAGGAGTGCAGGTAAAATAATTATTTTTTTATATTTATATATATAAAGAAATAATTATTGGGCGAATACCGTGTAAATATCATCATAAAATTTAATTGTCTGTAGTCAGATTAAAGCCCACTACTCCTCCACTCTATAGAATACCATACTTTACAATTTGAAGTTAATGTCTTGGCATAATAGAAAATAAGCTGGAGAATAATAATAATAATAACACCTATACAACAAATACTGTTGTACCTGAGCAATGCTTGAATTCTGTTAACTCATCAGAGTAAGACTCTGGAATGTATCCAAAACAGGATTTCTGTGCTGCAGTGCTGTGGGTTGTACCACTTCTGTTCTACGCATCTGCTCTTCAACCCAGTCCCAAAATGAGTTAGACACTATCTTCTTATTTGATGCATGGATATAATCAGGTGTCTCAAAGAGGAATCAGTCCATGCTAGACAATCAAGTTACTGAACATTTAGCATCATGGGGAATATGCTTCTTTGCTCGCTGTTTTAATAAGGCAGAGATTCTTAATACGTGGATCGGTTCACCACAGTATGCTTAGGCCAGAGTGCTCTACTTCAGCAGACATCCTATCTGAAAAATACAGGTTAAACTCCAAGATGATTGCACAGGATCCAATTTTCCCCCTGTTAAAAAGTGTTCATGACCTTGCGTTCTCCTAAAGTAAATAATTTTGATATAAACAGGCAGTGGTGGTACAGGCAAGCTCATTTTTGCATAGGTGATTATTTTCTCCTTTTTTCCTGGTGATTAGAGATCTCATCTAATTGACCTAGATTCAAATATTTCCCCTCCATGAATCAGGTAATCTGTATAGTTTAGATTCCTTAGATTTCTACCTTTCTCAAGAGTGCCCTCATTACATGGCTTTGTATACTTGTGTGTAACACTGCTGTGAAAACTGTGCTGTTGTAAAGAACTTGAAACTCACCAAACCAAAATAGGATGAAAATGAGTAGGATTCTGTAGTCTAGTTTCAAATTACTTATATCCTGATTCGTGATCCAAGAATCTGTGTCCAAGATAGTAGCATCTTTGTACAGAGCTTTATAACCCATTCCTCCTACTGACTAGCTAATGTAAGATAGACAAATGCACATTCTGGGAAAGAGATGATCAAGGTTTCCAAGACCACCTTCTAAATTCTCCTTCTTTAAATAGTTTGAGTGGATGAAACTGGGAAGGTTCATAACTTATGGTTAACCTTGTAGGTTCATAAATCCTGTTTATTCTATAACTCTAGTCCCATAACTAAAGAGCAAAGTTGAATCTTCTTTCTGTGCAGGAACAGGATCATGTGATAACTGTTAAGACATGAAGTGTCAAGGGTTAGGGCTGGGCTGGCCACTAGTTGACTGACAGATGCTCTCTATTAACCCCTCTCCCTTCCCAAAGAAGAAGAGAAAGGGAATAAGGGAGAGAGATTTACGGATTGGGAAAGAAAACAAGCAGCTTTGATGAAAATAATTATAATTAAATGGAATATATACAAATATATTAAAAACCAGTATCAAACCCAGCCCCGTGATGGCGATTACATCACTGTCACTACTGATGCTGTGGGCAGGTACTGAGAAAGTCCCAGACTGGACACAGCAGCAGTTAGGAACTGGATTCTGGAGCTGGATTTAGGAACACAAAAATTGGGATTGAAGGCAGAACAGACAGAGTCCTCCTCAGACGCCGGACATTGAAGTAAAGAGCTTGACCCTTGTGATGCCTCAGCTTTATACTAAATATGACATCTATGGGATGGAATACCTCATTGGTCAGTTTTGGGTCGTATGTCCTGTCTGCTCCTCCCCCCAGGTATGGCCTTTCAATTTCTGTACCCCCAACGTAGTACACAGGATTTAGCCGTGACCTTGGTCTGCACAGGAGCAAGTGTAAGCAAGAGCCTTTCTGCACACCAATCCTTGGTAGTAACTCTAAGCATCGAGTGTTATCACTTCTAGAAGCAGATGCTGTCTGCAAAAATAGGCTGTTAACTTCAGAAAGTGCAGTTAGTTAGAAAAGACTAGGCTGAAAAGTAAAATCACTTAAGAGAATTAGTTCTATTCTAATTCAAACCGGGACACAAAATCATGCTCCCTCTTGCAAAACATAATTTCTGGCATCATTAATCCTGCTGTGCAGAAGGGAATACTGCAGCATTAGTCTGATGAGTAGAGCATTCTTTTCAGGGAGGTCAAACTTTCAAGTATATGTATATATCTCTGTAAACTGGTGATGATGGCACTGTGCAATCTATGAAGCATACTGATGATAGGAGTAGAAGTTAAGGAGTATCACTATTTTTAAAAAAAAGTGTCTGGAATTGCATTTTCTGAGAGATTCAGTCATGTTGTCTTTTGTTAAGGATATTCATAACATTCATACAGTGCTAGGTACTAGTTATGATGCCGCATAGAGGTTCTTGGGCCCTATTCTGTCCTGGAACAAGGTATAAACCCGTTTCCTCAGACTGTGACAGCTTAAAGCATAGATGAAAGTCTAAACAACAGGCAATATAGGCAACTTTTGGGGAAGTGAAAAAGTGCTACAAAATGTGCCCATATTTTCCACTAGCCCATAAAGTATTTGAAATAAGTGTTATATAATGAAGTATACTTAGAAAAATAAACTAAAATCAAAATAAAATAAAATAGAAAAGGAGCTCAGTCCTTCCTGTAAAATAGATTTGAACAGTAGGCCTTAAACAAGCCTTGGGCATATGCCTTGAGCAGTGACAATAAAAGAGCATAATCAGGAACCATTCTTTAAGATATAGCCATTGATAAAAGTCCACTTGGGGAAAGTTGCAGGTAAATTAAAGATTATTATACATAATCTGCAGAGGGGAAATATTCAGTACTCAAATTTCCTAACATTTGAGGATTTCCATTTCTTGTTATTTTGACATTCTCTTAATGTAATTGGGCATGTAAAATGTACTAAATTAATTAGTCTTCCTAATTATTATCTGGCAATAAAGTACAGAGTATAAAGTAGGTTTTTCTGGCATTTTGACTGAAAAATTCACATCACTGCTTATCTGGGAGAGATACTTAATGTATCCCAGATTAAACAACAACAATAACAAATTTGAATTTGCAAAAATGGAAAAAATGGTTTATAATAAAATTAATTAAATTGGATCATAATGGATGTTCTGTAGTCTACTGTTTTTGGAGGCTGTTATAAACCCAACAATATTAAATTAAGGCACTTAAATAAACTTCAGGATTCATATCCTTAGCAATATAAATAAATTTGAAAATATTTCCCTGGATAAAGAATTAAATTTGGTTTACTGCCCTTTATGGAACATAATGCCATTTACCAATACTTGGTGAGTAAAACTGACAGGAGCAGAGAAACTCATTGTATAAGGAGTATAAGTGTCTTTTTGTAGATAGTCTCCGAATCTGTCTCCACTCCCCCCTCCCCCCACTTTTATTCTAACAGATGATTCAGCTGTAAATCATGACATAAACTTTAGTTAATGTCTTCTAAGAATTTATCATATTTAATCAAAGCAGTTTTTAAGGTGTCTTCCAGGTGAACAACTTTGGAACAACTAACAGCTAACAACTTTTTCTTGTGACAAATACTTTTAAAGAATGAAAGAGATGATGGAGATTAGTTCTTGAGACTGTATGATAGAAATGGAGGGGGAAAAAGAGATAGAAGAATTACTTGAAAACTTGATTAAATCTTATATATTATTAAATACAGCCTTTCTATAGTATCAAAGCATCATATTTATTGATATTTCATGGGGTTTGTTCTTTCTTCCTTAAAAGCACTTCAAAGTATCTATAAATTAATGTTTCAAATGTTAGTTTTGGTGAAGTGCATACAGCTTCTTTTTAATGTCTGCTTAAAGTTCTATTTGCGATATTTCAAATGAAGAACTCGTTGGATAGTAGTAATCAATATATATTTATTGTTTGTTCTAATTGATCTATTGTTTGTTGCTTTATAGAACTCTTTTTTCAGACTCAGTGAATTAACAGGTAATTGGAAAAAAAAACCCCAAAGATCTGAACTTAATAGAAATGATAACTATCTATTAAAGCAAAGCTAGCATTTTGAAGCAGAGTTCCAAAATGCATTGTTTCCTCAAGATACTAACAGAAGAATATCAGCCAAGTTCAGTGTAATAGAAACTTGTAACAGAAACTACAGTTTTACATTCCTGCATTGTGTTAACATTTTCAGTAGTTCAAAAGCATTTTCATTAACTTGAGTTGCTCATTAACATGTTATAATAGAAATAATGTTGTGTAGCAATTTTT
Organism: Eurystomus gularis; assembly: GCA_013400335.1. NCBI lineage: Eukaryota > Metazoa > Chordata > Aves > Coraciiformes > Coraciidae > Eurystomus > Eurystomus gularis. The sequence goes on from VZZY01004331.1 coordinate 18,334, forward strand.
CAGTAATAAATATCAAGTCTGAAAGTACTCCATAAGAAGAATGTACTTAGAGCAACAGTATCAGTAAAATTAGCATTTAATCCCTTAAGTGAGGGCCACCACTGAAGGTACCATTCAAAAATGCTGTTAAACTTATGCCTATATTAAGCAAATTACAGATCTTACTTTCCTGAGCATGTTGGAAGGAAGGATCTTAAGGGTCAAGCGTACAAAAGACACACTAGACATTGTATATAAAATAAATCTGCTCATCACTTCATGCATCCATCAGAAGTAATTATCTTGTAAATTACTATAAGATCTTTCTAGCAAGGAATATTTACTTTAATTATATAAAGTACAGTCCTTAATATAGTGTTGAATGCATCTGAAATAAAATGTGAACTGGAATTACATCAGTCTTAGTTAGAAAGATCACCACATGAATTTAGGGATATTTTTCTTTCCTTTTTTCTTTACTTTCATTTGCTTTCTATTTTAAGGTACCTTAATTCTGTATCTAGTACAACATGAATTACACTGCATACTTAAGAACTTTGTTTGAAACACAAACACAAAATAAGGATCAGGCATATGTCACATGTCACCTTCTGGTATGGTTTATAAATAAGTTACAGTTCACAATGCAAGGAAGATCAATATCCTATTTGACATTTTTTTAGTACCAGTTTTGATCATGTACATGTTTGTTTGAAACCTCAGTTATGAAGTGAACCATACTGAATTGTTCAAGAGCACTTCAGCATCCATCTCACACTATCTATACTATTTTCAAGTAATAAATCACTTAAGGTCTTTCAAGGGTTGCTTTGGTGTACAGTCATTTCCTAGAGCTTTCTTTGTAATATTATAATTGATCAGACACTAAATACAAATGTTAGAAAGGAAACATAAAATTGAAACTTTTTGCAGTACCTTTATTAATGTAACCTGGTGTTTCCAAATGCATTTCCAAAGTCTGAAGTTCTTCTCAAGTCAAAAAGTTACATTCCAATCAGTTATTAAATCTTAATTACATTCAATTGTGGCATCATTTATTTCCACATTTCTTGGCTAATTCTTGAGCTTTACTTGACACTCTTCTGTTTCACATCTCTGTTTCCGATACAGTTGCTCTCACCAGTTCTGAAATATAGACCAATCCTCTTTCTTGGACTTCAATCTATATACATCTCTTTTGTTCAGCTCCTTAAGCATTCTGTACCATCACCATCAATGCACTATGACAGAATGTGAACTGCTTAATTTTCTGTTGATATCTCATCCATCCTCCTTCCTTTATGAGGAATAATAACTCTTATACTCTCCTCTTCTGAAGCTGTCATCTCAGTATAATGCTTGAATGTTTCTTCTTTTTTGTATTCACATATGAATGTTACTTCTTTTATAAAGTCATGTTGCTTTCTTTGTATAGGAAATTTGTTATTCTGATTAGTCTATACCTGTTGTCAGAAGTGCTGGTTAGTACTTAGTTGAGTTTCCTCTGCAGTGTAATCTGTATTTCACCCATTGCCATGGTACTTGATCTCCAAACTGCACAAAATATTTGCAACTATGCTTTTATTTCTTGAATCTTACTGATTTTTAGCAACCTCTTTATGACAGCTCTCATTGACTACACACAGCTTGCCAGCTGTTGAACAGGAATCTGTATTTCTCATGTTAACATTTGAAGTGCTGGGGCCTGGGGTGTGGACCCCAAATGAAAGTTGACCTATGGATAAATTGCAACCTACCAGTATGTTTTGTTTCTGCCACTGGCTTCATGTTCCAGAGGCAGAACCTGGCCCAACTGTGTCTTTGTGGCCCTGCCCTCTCCCAGGTGATTGTGGTTGGGGTGGTGGGCAAGGCCAGGACTATATCAACCAGGAACCAAGGAGGTGGAAGAAAGTTAATGTTGGCAGCAGTTGGAGGAGATTCCTGTTGAAGACAGCCTGCTGAGCACCCTCTCTCTCCCTCTCCCTCTCTCTCTCTCTCTCTTTTGTTGGTGTGTTCCACATTGTATCTTGTGGTGACCGATTCAAGATGGGGAAGAGCAAAAAGATGAAGAATATGTAAAAGATGAAGGTATGCTGAGAGGACGTTGCTGAGTTCAGTGCTGGCCTGCAGAAGGAGAGAGGTAGCAGCACAAAATTGGCATAGTTGGCAGGATTGTTTGAAGAAGGAGAGAGCTAGAAAAACAATGTTAAAATGTTATCTCCCTCATAGCTTTTCTATAAGGCTAAAGAACAGTTTCTGTAACTTGATTCAACTTTCTCTCCAGCCTTTGACAATAGATGTATTATCAAACTTAGGACAATTCAGCCATTCTTGGTTTCGACATTATTCAACTTGACCATATAAAATTAACACTACTTTGTAAATGCTGAGACCTTTCTGAGTGCATGTTATTTAGTGCAATATCTGGGCAACTGACAATTTGAAGAAACTGAGTGACAGAGTGTTTAGTTATGCTATAACAATTTGTTTTGGCAAAGATGATTGATTTATATTTTTACAGCCGGTGTAGAGCAATATTAAATGTCATTATTTAAAAAAAAAACCAAACAAACCTGTGTAATTAACCTGAAGAGCAAATAAAACAATTCTTTATCTCAACATGTCATCAAAATTGGCTGCTCCAAAAATATTGGAATAGCTATTTGGTCTCTAGAACATACGTTTGGCAGTCAAGGTCTAACTTCTCTTCTGCCTCTTGTTTAAAACATGTTGTGATCCATGGAACCCTGTTGTAAGGATGGGAAGTGGTGAGTAAAAGCTAGGTAACTATTACTGAGATTGTGTATAAACTACTATTTGTTATTTTATACTCTACCTCACATTCTTCTGCATTCAAGCTAACAGCAACATCTCCCCTGCTTATCAGTCACATTTGCAGGACAGTAGAAATCTCACCACATTTCTACTTCTTTTTGACTAAGATGGGGCTAAAAGTTCACTGCTAAAGCAGGAGTACAGACTGGAGGGCAGAGTGTGCTGGAAGCAAAGGAAATGTGTTCCGTGATCAGCAGCCTCCCAGAGATCCCGGGAGACCCTTGCAGAGTGTAGGTCATGGAGACTCTGGTAAGATTTTGCAATACAGAGTAGCAGTTGCACAAATCACTGCTGTCTACTGGCAGTAAACTATGCTTTTCTTTGCTACAGGTTTGCTTGTGAGGGAAAGCTGTATGAAGAGTGCCTAATGCCAACTCATTTTTTCACCAGTGTGTTAGAGCTTCTGCAGCATGCTGTTGAGCTCCCTGCCTTTGTTTTTGGCCTTCACAGGCAACTGTGGGTGCAGGCTCTCTTCTTCCTTATGATAGTTGTAGGTAGAGCATAGCCATGGTATTTTTATGACTTGTATGTTACAAATCATTTCACCTTTGATTTGTTTGGACCTTTCTGCAGTTTTTCTAGAATGAAGTGATACAAGTATTGCTTGTTACCAAAACATAACCACTGGAATTTTTATTTATTTATGAAATATTTTACTTATTTATCGACACTATTACTTGATTGCTGAAAATCAGACGAATAGCTGGGCAGAACGTGTATGTTACAAATTTTAAGAGGACATAGCTCAATATAGCTTGGCTTTCTTAAGTTAATTTTTTAGAAATACTGGTGCATTCAAGAACAGTGAGTTTTCTTCTCAATTCCTTAAAACATTTCCTTCAAGCAGTCCCAGAAGCAGGATTAAAAGCACTGCTCTGTGATGTCTTAGGATACCGCTGATAGAAAGAATGTGGAACTAGGGGATAGGGTTACAGCCAGCTTCACCAACCCATGAGACATGATCCAAGAGCAAAAGTACAAACCTCTGTTAATTAAAAAGTGGCTTCCAAGCCCCACTTATCTGAAAAATTGTCATGATTGCTTTTAAAGGTATTGCCCTTACAGAAGCATTTAGTGCCCCTAGGTGTCCTACAGTATCCTGCCTGGCCTTCAGCTGCAATTCCAGATGGCATGGGTATTCCATAAATCCACAAGTATAATCTATCAGTGTAGCAGCAATGCCTCAGATATCCTAGGACATTTCAGGTAGCAAAAGCTGCATCTATGTGAGCAACAGAAACAAGTCCCATGTATTTTTGTTTAAAAAGTATTTGCTGTTTTAAAAAGAGGAAGTGCTGACTGTACTGGTTTCTAACTCAGTGATACATATGGCTTTATGCCAGTTACATTCAGAAGATACGGCTGAAATCAAAGCCCAGAGAGGCACCTTTTGACCTACAGTATTGTTTACATCAGGTTTGCTTCACTACATGCTACTTTCTCCTAAGTAATTTTGACTTTAAATTTTGCTTAAAATGAAGCTATAGTTTTCATTCAAAATTATAATGAATAATAAGTATCTATCAGCATTAATTAAATCCTTTCAACAGAACAGTTAGTATATTTTTATAATAGAGCATCACACAATATCTAATAGAGAGAGGTGTATGGTGTACACTGAATCAGCTGTAAGTTCTCCAATATTTCATAGAAGTATTCATCAATTCAAGTTGCTGACATACCTAGAAACTGCAGAATAGTTTCATCCCTCTTGTCTTTGTCCTGTGCTAGAGGAATATGTGTGCACACGTGTGCACATTACAATTGGAAGCAACGAGTATGTGATGGTTTTGATGTGTACTTTTAAAAATGACCAAATACAACTAAATATTTTGCGTGTTAATTTTGAATAGTTTTTTTCTGGTTGTGAAGTGGGCCAATCTGATTTTAAGATACTGGTAAGAACTTTGAAGTTAGAACAGCCAACACTTAAAAGTTAACAGTGTTAACTGCTTTGGTGGGTTCAGTTGCAACTTCTGTCATTCATGTGCAGAATTCATATCCACTGAAACAAAATAAAATTATCTGAAAATATTAAGGCATAATCTGACACTGAAGGAGTAGTATGCTTAACTTTGGGATTTGGAACTTGAAGAATGTGTAGCTGTGATAACCTTTGGAAAACCATGAAGTAAGTTTTGAAATGAGCTTCCTATTATTGAATACCTAAACAGCAAAGAAAAGCCCATTTCTCTCAGCATTATGTATATCTTGGACTCTTCTGCTTGTAACCCACCTGTTCTTAATGCAAGCATAACATTCTGTTAAGGCAAAAAAGGTTAATGTTAATTTCTATTGTGAGTTGTCTTGTTTCTAGATCTGAAGAAGTAGATATGGGCTTTTTTTTTTTTTTCTGAATCATACCTTGACCTAGATCACCAATACTGTTTTTGTTCTGAATTGCGGTTTCATGGAGAACATAGGAATTGAGTTGACTGCCAATGCTGCTACAACATTTGGGAATGCCTTGTCATTACAGAGTATCTGTTCTGAGAAGACTTACAGAAATTCTTTTGGTCTGCATAAGAAAATCAGGACTAAATGGAACTAAAGCTCAGCTGGAGGCCCTAGATAGGATTTATAAAATAGTGTAAAATATATTTTCTTATTCAGAACTTACTTCCACAGAGATATTGAAGGCTCACTTTGACCAAAATGCCAGTTTCTGCTTGTGATGATACTGCTGCAATTGTGTTTTCCTGTTGAACTACATGAGTAGAATATTTCAGAGGATATGTAAGTAAAAAGGGAGAGGTTGCCAGTGCTTTTCTCACTTTATGATAATCTAAATTATAATTTATTTCCAGTCAAGTTCTCTATAAAATGTATATCATGGTTGTTACATATAAAAAAAATAACTCTTCATGATTCAATTAGAACTTTGTTCTCCAGAATGTAATATTGTATCCATTGAGGATGAACCACTAGATGAGTTTCAGTATTAGCATTTAAAATATCCACAGTGTGCAAGCCAGAGCATATGGTTCATAGGAATTGGTGATGATATGTTATTAAGGTAGGTATAGAAGTCTAGAAACCTGCTTCTATCCAAAAAGGATAAGATTCATGTAAAAAGTGTTCATCAGGAAAATGTAAATAAAATAGAAAATATTTTAAAATTAGAAATGGGTCCATATGGATGAATGTGGATATGGATGTCCTTAAATATCAGGGGAGTTTGTGTCTAGATGTATGGGCGTGATTTTTCTTATAATCTAGACTGTCGATATTGAATACTAAATATCTTTATCTTGAGATTAGAAGTATCTACAGACAAGTTGCTGCAATATATGACAATACCCTAAATTTGCCCATCAAATTTCTCTCAATGAAATTTTTAGTGTTACTTCTGGATACAAAGAAAAACTGTAGCTAGCGGGGGTTCCATACTCAGTAATTCTTGATAGTTTAGTAAGGATGAAACACTAAGAAAGGCTGAAAAAATTTCAGCTGTTTGGCAGAATGTAGAATTAACCTTGTTGTCACCTTCAAATGACATGTTAAAGAAAATGTCATTGATGGCTTGCTGGATAGGGAAGTTTTTCCATTTTCTTGCTGAGAAAGGAAGTTTTTTCATTCTTTCATGTGTATGGCAGTCATTTGGAAGAACATAAAACACATGATGATGAGCATTAGCTTTTAAAATCTACTTGTCCCCTTTTAAAACTGATATTTTAATCTGTTTAGATACAGACAGAGGTGCAGTTTTCAACATATCCTACAGTAGTTTATTAAAAAGCTTTACATTATTGTAATTCCAGTTAAGCCATGAAATACTGGAAAGTTTTTCAAAGCAGCTGGAAATACAAAACTGTGTTAACAGATTTTTTGTTTTTAATAATCAGTTATTCAGTTCTGAGTCATGGTGGGGGTGGTATGGGGATTGATACTTAAGCACAGTCTTCATGAATATTTAGTTTTATTAAAGATTAATTAACATAGGGATGTGATGACTGGCAATGTCATCACTGCAGAGTATGGCAGCAGGCAGACAGGAATAGTGAATGTTGCAGAATAGGAAGTGTACAGAAATAACAAGCAAATGACAAGCAAATCTCTTCCTCTGACATGAACACTGTGCCTCACTACTTTGAATTCTTGTGACATATGCCATAAGTTTCATTTTTTGCAAATGCTCTCCAGTTATTTGGAATATTTTTACTGAATAATACAACATTTTGATTACAATTTTCTCTGTGGAAAAATAGCCTAGTCAAATCTGTCATTTCTTTTGGAGTTAGAGCAAGTGTGGGAGATAGATTTGGCTGATGACTCATTTATTTTGAAATGACAGTTGGATTGGCTGGCTGATGTATCAAAAACAAATGGCAAAATAATGAACTTATCCTTTTCACTGCATGATTGCTGACATTTTTTTTCAAGCAACTTAATTCAGTCAGGAAAAACCCTTTGAATTAGCACTCCCTACACTTTTTTTTGTTGTTGTTCACATTTACTATTATATGTATCCATTCTTTGTATTTTAGGCAGTTCCCTGTATTGGCTGTATTGGCAATGCAATGTATGATTATTTAATTATTTGCAAAGTCACTCCAATAAGTCGTCTTATACAGTTTATCATGCATCAGGCACAACAATACCTAGCTGCTCATTATAATACAATCCATTTTGCTCTGTGTTGGTCATTAGACCAGATTTTTTTTTAGATTGGAGCAGTTTGAGAAGTTAGCCAGGATCTAATTCTGATTTCTTGTTCTAGGTTAGAGTAGCCTGGGGTTTGCTCTAACAAGCATCCACTGCAGGTAGCTCTCAGAGCATCTTTTGTCATGAGTCTTGGCACAGCTTTTCTGCATTTACCTCTCCAAAATCTGCAAAAAGTGGAACTGTAAGCAGACAAAAACAGACAAGTGAAATATCTCCAGAATGTAATTAAAGAAATCTAACATGCTAAAAAAAACTCTTTACAATGACACAGCTGATGGTTTGTACTGAGGTAATGAATCTGAATCAGCACAACACATCTGATATGCCAAAGAGCCTGAATATTAGCACAGAATTTTTATGCAGTATTAACTACTTTGTTATTTAGTAGTGGTTTCCAACAGTTAATCACATCTTTGTGCTTTTTCATGTTTTTTAGAAACTGTATTGTGCAACAAAATATGATATTGTGTAACATAAAGGGATACTGAATAAACAAGAGTTTAATGCAGTGTCTTAGAAATGATGGCATAAGTTAATGTCTACATTTCTGAGCTTCATTTGCTTTTTGGCATACTCTATTTTCTGTAGGACAAATATATGATTTTGTGATGACAGATTATCAAAACCATCTCTCTTCTCTTGCGCTTATTTCTTAATATTTTCAGTAAATGCCAAACTTTGGGATCTATTACTCCAGCAGACTTTAAAAAAATCACTGATAAAGTAGCTATTTGTTGAGGGGAAGAAAAGTGATTTATAATCAACAAAAGTCAGAAGTCTGAATATTCAATGCCAGGCAGATCCCAACAGAAGTTGCCGAAGTAGTATGTTATTAATGGAAAAAACGAATTGATAACAAATTATGCTTTCAAAGCACATTATTTTCTTCTAGTGTTCTTCCAAATTCAAAGCAGATGTCATCGATGTCAAATCAATTTCTGTACATCCTTTCCTTCCAGTAACTTGGAAAGTGATGTGATTTCTGCTTAATGAAAATGAAAATTGGCCCACAAAGCCCATTTTGTATGGCTTTAACTCCTGTAGTATAATTTCAGAGCTCTTTACTGTCTCTGACTGATGATACAAGCATTATCTGAAAGAACATTAACATGAAATGGTGTTACTGCAAAAAATCTGTTAGAAATTATAGATTATTGATAAAGAGAACTAAAAGGAAGGCCAAAGATCTAAACTGGCTATTGAACACAAGCAGAATATAGTCTTAATGCACTTTTTAGTAAATAAATGGGATGCTTTCAAAATTACACAATCTTGACAAATTCACATATCTGTACTGATCTGCTATGGGCATTATGCTTTTGATTGTTTTATTTAATTCAGTGTGGGGGGTTTTCACTGTTGAATTCTTAACAGAGTAATATAGGGAAAGTGCAGAATTTTAATACTGGAAATATTTATTAAAATATATCCTGGATAACCAAACCAACAGTGGAGGCTGATTAAGAAAAAAAGGAACTTTTGATACATATCTCACATGCTCCACTTCCATAACAAGTCAACATTTTTCTGTTAAACTCCTCTGTTAGACAAAAGCTGCATATTTCAAGATTTTGTGTGTGAAACTATGTGATTTCATATATATATTAAAAATATATATGAAGAAAATAAAGAAGCTTAATTTTATCTCCCTTAACATTTACATGTCCACTATTTAGCCTGTCTTGTGAAGCTCTTTTCATAGTCAATGGCTGTTAGTCAACATAGTAAGCTGAATCTGGAGTCCATTTCAAATTAATTTGGTAACTGTATTTGGTGAGGTGAACCTCACCCTGAAAGTACCTGTTTCTCTCCATGGAACACAGATAAGTTGTGATTTGACCAGTGGAGATTTTCTGTGCTGTACATGCCTATGCTTTAGGGAGACAAACCCTGTGCAATGGATCAGAGTTATGTGATGTTATGTGCAGACCATTGACTCAGCAGAGATTCTACAAAAGTTCATGATTTGTATGTCTGGTACATATCCTGTCCAAGTGATCTGTGCCTTTTCAGTACCTCATACAAAGCACACAGGATTTACTGCATGCACACAGGCTATTGCAACTGCATGTCAGGTTGAAGAAAACCAAGATGCAAAAGGCACATGATATGAACCAACGATAGTCTGCAGATGCATAGGAAACTTCTCTGGCCTTGGTATGCTGCAAATGCTGTACCATCTGACCTGTTGGACATCCTGGGTAAATGTCCATGCTGCCGTGTTTTTCTCAGGCAATATTACCAATAAGAATTACTCCAGGGAAATGCAGAACTGTTAGCTCTCATACATTTCCTGAAATACATACCAAATATATGGGTTTCAATTGCTTTCCAGTTTCTAGCAGTGATTTCTCATAATGCAATACAAATATAATCGCATGCATATAATTACAAATAGAAGGGAAGGTCTGAACTTACGGAAAGTCCTCAAAACTAATTTTTCACATCAGTTTTATGAAAAACTGGAGCTGAAAAGCCTTGGAGACCTTTTTGGATTTTCTTGGCACAAATAATACAGTTGACTGGGCCTAATAAAACAAGGCCTCTCAACTAGGTATGAAATTGTTGTTATTGTTAGAAAATCACTGGCCATCTCGTTTGGCATAATGTGCAATAAGCTATTGACTGTGCACATAAATTTAGCATTAGAAATATTTTCTTGAATATAGAAGAACCAAATATATGCTACATCATCAGTATTCACAATCAAAAGAGATAGGAATTTTTAAGGTCTTAACTCTACAGTGTGAAAACTAGTTGAGGACTAACAATAGTCTGTTCAACTGAAAAGTAAATGAGCATACAAGTGGGGTGAAGTCCTCATTTAAACTCAGATACTAAGGGATAGTATGGTAGAGCTTTTGATATAATTTTCTGTTCATGTTATAAATTGTGTGCATCATCTTAGAAGCTATGCAAAGATTGGGAGACAGAAAGAGCTTACTTTTCTGAAAAAGAAGAAAATGGGTATGAGAAAGAAATTACCTGTTTTGTTTTTTTGCAAACTTTACTTTTATAGCTTCAAGTTCTCTTTGCAGTAAGATAAATCCATGGAGCCACATAAAGCACCCACATAGTGTACCCACATAAACAAAGCAGTTCTGATTAAAATCCAGATTATCAAAATACTTTATCCATATCTTTACAGTGATCACTTATAAATAATGTTTGATAAATAAATACTTGCAATTGATCCTCTCAGTTAAAATAGTTAAGTATTTGTATCATAATCTAAATGATTCTAAAACCACATGTATTCTCTTTTCTCCTAGATGCCTTCAGTCAATTTTTGTGGCTATGTAATGGAAATTAACAAGAAAACGCTGCTTATTTTCAGAGTCTGTACAGACCTCAGCAGAAAAGGTATTGGAAATGGATAATTTTTTATTTTAGTGTTCTGACTGAAATAAGTGAATGAAGAAAGAATAGTAGTCAGTAAATGGAAAGTTAGAAAGAATCTGACTGAAAATAATTGCAACCTTGGAAAAGTTATAAACCATGTTTTTACTACAGATCATTTATATAAGTTTGGACACACTAGGCAGGTTGTGGACAGTGTGAACACATGCTTCCAGGCATTCCGCATTGCTCTGGGGGGCATCCTCTCTGACTGTGCCCCATGTGCCAGGCAGGAACACTTTGCACTGCATGCAGGAGTACTTTCCACTGACTGCTGCATCAAATAACTGACTGGATTACCCTACATCTTTAGAATACACATGCTCTAATTTTTGAGGGAAGCCAGAATATGTGTATTTCTTGAGGGAGTGCAGAGAAAAAGCACTCATAGGTCTTCTTCCAGAAGTTGAGAAACACTTTTGTATTCTAGAGTTCTTTTTTCTCTTGTGAAAAGCAAACTATCCAAAACAAGTAGAGGATATGATTATAATCCTCATAAAGATAAAAGGTGTTAGCTATTATTGTCATTACCTCATAGTTCTCAGAGTCAGCTCTTGGGGATAATAAACATCTGGGTCTCATATATGACATCTTAAGTGAATTAATCTATTTGAACAATTTGTTAAATGAAACCAGGGCACTGACAACAAAAATAAAGGGAATATGCTACCTCCCTGCTATATAATACCCCAGCATGTCTAAAAGTTATTTGTCTTCTTTTTTCCCCCCTGGGAAATCAGTACTACAAGAAAGAGAAATTCATAACAGTTAAAGAGCAATTTGTGTGCCAGCATTCACCATATATCTTGAAATATAGGTATGTCCTGCCAGTCATCAGTATTAAATAGCTTGTAGCAAAAAATATTTTTCAGCATAGCAAAAGATGGAAGAGAACTATTAGAGGAAAATCTTGTATAATTTAAAAAGTAGTAAGATGTCTAAAGTTTTCCTTCCAATCATTGGTTGCAGTTGTTCTGGGCAAAGGATTCATTCAGTACAATATTTAGTTGCATCTGAATTTATGTGAAATTGAAGCCAAATGTTACACAAAGCATAAATGGTTAGGAAGTGTGGATTTCAGTGAGGAACTCAAATTTATCTGCCAATTTCCTACCTGCCTGAACTGCTATATATTCATCCTATGTTAAATCTAATACGTTTGAAAACTGTAATGTGGACCAGTATCCAAATCTTGCAGATCTAGTCCCCATTCATAGTAATTTGTTCCTTTCATGGACATGCTTCCCTCTAACTCTCATCAACAAAGTTGTTTAGTGTCCTCAGGATGATGTTGAGAAACCCAAACGCTGAATGCTAGAGACTCATGAATTAACTTTATTATGTCCAGAAATCTCCTTTACATAAATAACATAAGTATGGGGGTGTTATGTTTCTGTCAGATGTACCACTTATAATTTATGTAACTTAATCCTAAATTTATTAGTTCTGTTAAGCAAGATAAAATTGTACCTTATATATATGGTACCTTGTATATGTAGGCAATTTTACACATGCTCACACATATACATCAATGCTAAATATGCCAGAAAAAATGCTGAAATTAAATTAAAATCAAGGAATAAAGAATGCAGAAAGTTTTTTAAAAATTAATGAATATAAGGAAAGCCCAGCATTAGTCTTTATGCTGCATTTTTAGTTTACAGAGTACATATATGATGTTAGGAAACACTGTTCTAGGATAAATTTCTGGGTGCAACATACTGTCATAAGACCATTGGGAGAAGATTTACTTATCAAGGTAAGGTCTGGAGGAAGGCTTTGGTCATCTATGCAGACAAAAATAGCTAGATTTGAACCTTGTGTAGGAGATGAGACTTTTAAACTTTACATAGACATTTGGGTTTAGCTAGACACATGGGATAAAAGGCATAATCCAGGCTTGAATACTAGTAAAAAATAATTGTCAATGCTGATTAAATAGAAAGGTATAATTTGATTTGTCTTATACATAGTGGAAGAGATCGTTTCACCATTATTTCAGGAACAGTTAGGATTTTTTATACAAATTTGGTGTAGCAGAGGTTGATCTCAAATAAGAACTCTAAAACGAATCCAAAATCAGATCCCTCCCTAATACTGATAGGAAATATTTTTAATTTGGACAAGAGGTTTAAGGGAAAATGAATGCATGCCTGCTGCACCACAATAGCCCATTATCTTTTTCACTTGTAATTTGCTATTATTTCACAGGGGAAGTGATGTGTTTTGTAAACTTCCATGGATAATATTTTGTGGAGTTTACATTGGTTTACAAGTTGTAGGTATACATGTTTAATAAATATTTACTTCTGTTTTTTAAGTAGCATAAAAATAAAAGAAACCTACTTCAAGGTCTGAGCAATACAAATAAAAAAACACTATACAAAAAAACCCCAGTAGTATTTCTCTGTAAGCAATTAACAAAACATTAAAAGAGCAGGGAAATAAAAGAGAACTAGAAACTAGAACTGTGTGGAAGATTCTCAGTTTAGAAAATGGTAATTTGTAAAAAAAAAAAAGCAACAATTTTTTAGTTAGTTTCAACCGTGGTTTGTCAACAGTGGTTTGTGTGTTATTGGAAAGATCAGAATCACAGAATGTTAGGGGTTGGAAGGGACCTCTAAAGGTCATAAAGTCCAATCACCCTGCCCGAGCAGGATCACCTAGACTAGGTCACACAGGAATGCATCCAGGCAGGCCTTGAATGTCTCCGGAGAAGGAGACTCCACAACCTCTCTGGGCAGCTTGTTCCAGTGCTCTGTCACCCTCACAGTGAAAAAATTTTTCCTTATGTTTATGTGGAACCTCCTATGCTCTAGCTTGTACCCATTACCACTTGTCCTATCATTGGACATCACAGAGAAGAGCCTGGCTCCATCCTCCTGACACTCACCCCTGACATATTTATAAACATTAATGAAGTCACCCCTCAATCTCCTCCGAGAATATGAGGTTTCTGCTCAAAAATAAAGAGAGATCCCCTAGCAAGATGGGTACATGAATTCAGATGAGCTCTACTAAACTGATTCAAAACCAAAAATTAAGTTTATGTTGTCCTGGTTTAGACCCAGCTGGGAGCTGAGCACCACATGGCCACTTCCTCACCACTGTCCCTCCCCCTGCTGGGATGGGAAGGATAATGGGGAGAAAAAGCCTAAATCCTGTGGGTTGAGATAAGGAGAATTTAATAGAACAATGCGAAAGGAGAAGAAACAACAGCAATAACAGTAATAAATTGGTATATAAAGTGAGTGATATGAAATGCACAGACTGCCTAGACCTGCACCAGTGGCACAGCACCAAAGACCTGCACACCCTGTCTGGCCTGCCCTCTGCCTTTATATAGGTGGTATGATATCAGTATGGTATCAAGTATCCCACTGGCTGGTTTGGTTGTCTCTGCTGGCTATAGCCCCCTCCCAGCTTCCAATGACAATTAACTCTATCCTAGCTGAACCCAGGATACAGGTTTTCCAAATTCCAGTTCGCTGTCTGACCATCAAGCTAAGAATTTTGAATTACATTTGGAACTGCACCATATTGTAATTCTCTGCAGTCAGTAGTGAACATATATCTTCAGTAGCCCCTGCATAAAACATTTTTAAAAGCAATGGGTGAAATGCACTTCAATTGCCATCTGACTACAATGGTTAAAAAGCCAATTTGGTAAGCTTCCAGAGTTCCTATTTCATGAGTGCTGTATTACAGGTTTCCTCTGTCATCCAGAATGTAATATTTAGTAGTACACACAAGTGGAAAGGGATCCCATGGAAAATAAATGCTGTAAATTGAATGTTAACAGCACTTAATATAATTGTCTCTGAGTAGGCCTTAGAGAACAGTTCAAATTAATTGTTAACATTCTTACGATGAAAGCCAAAGGAATACTTGAAATAAATTTACTGTTGGTTTTTGGGGTTTTTTATTATTAAAAATTAATCTTAATAAACACCAGTTTCAGAATTGACGTTTATATCTTCTACTATCACACAGTTGTCTAGATGGAGACTAAAAATTGCCCTTTTTCCCAACACTCCTAATGTAACACATGGCTAACTTTTAAACAAAGGTCCCATTACAAGTGTTTACTTGTGAAATTGATATTACTGAAATTATTCAATTGAGACAATACTTTGTTTTACATGTTTCCCTAACACCTTTTTAGGAAAAGTAAAAAAGTGAAGTAAAGAAGGTGTTGGGTTCTGTAACTTACAAAAGTTGCCTTGTGCACCTCTGCTCCCTGTTTTTCTATTCTGAGTGCCTAGTGATGCAGTGAGTTTATCTTTACAGCATGAAGGAGTAACATGTTTGTACATGCTTTTCAGGTGGAAATCTACTCCCTTCCCCTTTCTTTTTCACCACTTCTTCAGCTTCCATTCTTACTCTGTAGAACAGACCCAAAGAATGTTCAGCCTCACCTAAAATTCTACACCAGTGTGTCAGAGTTATACTGAGTTACAGAATCCCCTCTCTATGTTTGTAAGTCTTTTTAACACATGGTAGCAAACAGAATTCAGAAAGAATAGTCTTGTGACAAGTGATTCAGGAAATCTAGGCTTTGATTATTTTTATCTTGTAGCAAGTAAATCACGTTGCACTTCATTTTTTCTCTTGGAAGACACAGATAATGTATCTGTTCTCTTATGTTTTGTTTTTATCACTGTAAAATCTAGAAACAAATCTGAGTTTTTTGTGTGCTTTCACTGTACTTAGAATCAAAGCTTGCATTGGCTGTAGTTTGTAGCAGAGGTGACATCCAACTTCTCTAGTGTCTCCTGAAGGTGAGCAGGCTCAGTCAGTGAGGGGCTCCTATTTCTCTCCTGAGGAAAAAA
Source organism: Eurystomus gularis (assembly GCA_013400335.1). Taxonomy (NCBI): domain Eukaryota; kingdom Metazoa; phylum Chordata; class Aves; order Coraciiformes; family Coraciidae; genus Eurystomus; species Eurystomus gularis. Next base: position 34,044 of record VZZY01004331.1, read on the forward strand.
AAAAGATGGAGCAAAGGCAGAGGACTAAGGAGTGGAGTGCACTGGATCAAGCCTCCTTTTGCCCCTGAAAGTGGTATCAAAATTTACTATCATTTGGAATTAGCATTCTTCTCAACAATAGCCACCGCACCCAGTGCATTTGGTCCCTTAATATCAACTGAAAGCCAAGAATTTGGCACTGAAAACAGGCTGCTTACGAAAAGCAGGAAGTTTTCCTATTTATTAGACATGAAAGGGATGACTAACAATATTAGAAGGAAAACAAGCTATGTATGAAAGTTCTTTGCCCTTTCAGTACATTTTGAATTTCTTTTACATATATACCACTTTTTTTCCAAGCGTTCTTTATTATAGTGGTTTCATTTTGGGACTGAAAGTAAAACTGTAGTAGGAGTGTAAAACAGCCCATACAGAAGACTGGATAAATGTATGTGAGTGTGCTTCTGCGTGAACAAAAAAGTGAGATATAATGCTGTGCAGTTACAAGTTTCACTTGGCATAAAAGACACCCCAAAGGCTTTTTCAAGTAGTCAGAATTACTTTATTCAGTTGTATTTTAGCAAAACTGAGTGTAATTTAGAGGACTAAACATTGCTGTAATGGAAGAAACACCATTTCAATGCAGGAAACAATTTCAGCAGAGTGAAAATTCTCGCTGCCATGCTAGGGGGAAAGAAGAAGAAACTTGGGAAGCAATGTCCCAGCACTATGCTGCTCCAATAACAGCATGGAATGTTTTGTAGTGTGTATGTATATATATAGGAATATTTGCAGGTGTATATACAGATACATATACGCTTCCTTTCCTCAAGGAGGAGAAGAGTAATAAGTCCTCCCTGCTGCCTTTTTTTTTCCCACTTGCTGTGTTGACACCAGTATGGAGAGAATTAACAAAATTTTCTACAGACGTTTTTGATGAGAAATGTTTTAGGGCTGCCAAGTCCATAGTCATTTGTGCCTTGAAGGCTAGATGAGAAAGATTGTCAAGGAAACAAATAATAATGAGTTACAATAGAAAATGTTGCCTTTAGAAAATTAGGAAGGTAGGAGCCAAAGATCTACCAAACTAATCTGTAATTGCTGTGGCTTTCACAGTAGAACAAAACACTGCATGGATACCCAAGGTTTTTATGTAGAAATTTTATTTGTAAATGCTTTAATGAGTTTTCAAGGAACATTAAGAAGATAGGTGGCAAAGACAATTTTGACATCATGCAGAAAAGAGTACAGTAATTTTCTTAAATGTGTTCCAGCTAACTGCTTGGTTCATTTCTACACACACTAAAGATTTTTTTAAAGCAATGTCATGTGAAGAATTTTATTTTTTTTCAGCGCAAACTGGAGTGTGATATGATCTTATGGAAATTCAGTGAAGGCCATGTGAATCAATGGGAAAGGATAATATATGTACTTATCGATGGATATTTTCCAAAAGTCTATTAGTTTCCCAGAGGTCACTATTTAATTCTATGAAACTTTATTATGTGATTATATCATACATCAAGATTCAAATATTGAACAAAACAAACAATTTAACATTGCTATAAAAGGAACTTATTTCCTTTACCTGAAAAGTTCCTGCCTAGTACCATGACCTTATTTGGTAAAGCAGTTCTGGAAGAGGAATTTTTGTTTGTTCAAATGCTCATTGTAAGAGCTGTTGGTGAGTTACTAAACTAAAATTACATTTCTGTTGCACTGAGTCAGAATGGAATCTGTGTCTTCCAGCTGGTGGCTAACATACTGTCAGCAGCATGCAAAGAAAATTCAGCTACTATAAAAAATAAGAGTAAAATCTTAATTTCCCCAGAGAGTTGGTGTTTTAAAAATGAAAATAATATCACTTTTCTGCTTCTATTCATTTTGCTTCTTAGTGTAGATTGTGTACTACTGCCCTAAAAGATTGCCAATGGAAGGAAAGGATGAAAATGGAGCTAGGCCTAGAAGGATGTCTTCTGACTGAAACACACTATTCTTTTCATAATCCATCTTTGAAAAATAACTAAATAGGGCCTTTTTGGTACATACCAGGTTTAGTCTGCAAATGTGAAGAACATGGGTTCAACACAGGGAACAGAAAAGGCTGGGATGGCAATATGTACAATTTAGGAGGAAAATTATTATTGAGATATAGAGAAACTTCTACATTGGATTTCTAGTCCTTAGTCCAGTGATGTTGTCGCCTTTTCTAGCATCTAAAAAATCTGTTTTAGAAGGAATCAATATACATAATTACAAATTAGGTCTACATAACTGGACAAGGTTTTTACACAGGCCCCACAATCCAAGAGGAATCCTAGCAATTTTCAGAAATCAACATTTTCATATCAACCCTGAAGGCTAAGTGTTCTGAATCAGCTACAGGAGCCCACATTTTGTTATCCCAAAGAGTTTGGAATGATACTATAGCAGTTGCTGGATACTACACATACTGTGCATTCAGCCAACCCTTTTGGAGCTGCTGAACTAGCAGGCCTTAGCTTTTGTTGCCAATAAAGTGGTGATACAATGTCAGTAACATCAGTAACTTCAGGGTTGTAATTTGTCAGCTGTCTGACTGTATGAACTGATAGTCTGAAGGCTCCAAGATTAGGAAAACTCACCAACTAGCATCTCATCTGATTTTTTTTTTTTTGTCTGTATATGATTTTTGTCATATGGGATTTCAGTTAAACAGACAATGGGAAAAGCTCTGGCCTTTTTGTCTTCCACTGTGGGACAGCAGGTCCTGATTTAGTGTCAAAGAGAAAGGACATAGAAAGCATATTCTAGAGTACCAGAAAACTTTGTGTCAATTCATTAATTTCCCATCACTACAGTGGATGTGGGATTAAATTTGGTGCAGAACTGTGAGGCACATAACAAGTTTGTCACTGTCTGATTATTCTCTCCTCTTTTCACACCTCCCCCACCACATCATGGCATATTTAGGGAAAGGATATAACAAAGAAATCACCAGTAACAGTGAGACTAGAAGGGGTGAACAATTGCTCTAAGAACTGTTATATGGAATAGTGGTTGTCCAAGTAGCCACCACTTGGCCACAGAAACAAAAATGTACTGGCATCCAGCTGGAATATCATGATAAATTAGGCCTCATCTCTATTTGGGTTTGTTCGTGATGACATACCCATGATACAGCAAGACAGTAAAGCTAACCATGGCTTTTTGGTTTTTCTCTCACTTGAAAGCTGGAGATGAGAGCCTTAAGAAGTTGATATACTTGTGTAAAGATATTGACTTTTCTCTGCTCACATTCTACAGTCCAAAAAGCTGCTTTACTTTCCTTTTTTAAAATAATTTATCTAACTTAAAAATGGATTAGTGTTGACATGTCTTCTTAACAATACTGATAGAAACTCAGAATGAACAGCTGTTTGTACAATCTTAGGTGAAAGCCTTTCCCTAGGCAAATGCAGTAGACGCACAGGCACATGCAAGAGCATGTTGCTGCCATTACCGATGCCCATCTGTTAGACTGGCATGGTGCCCAGTCAGAAGCCGAGTCTGAAGCAAGGTCTTTGTGATGTAGGCTCTGTGTCCTCTATGACAGCACTGCCACCTGGGTGCCAAATGACTTTTCACAGCAGCTTCCATTTTTAGGTAAAAAGCAAATTAGCACTATCTTTAAAATGAGGAAAAATTTGATGTCATCCAGTGAAAAACTTGTGTCACTTTCAAACAAATTGTGTGTAATGGCTTTATATACATGTGTTTGTGTATATATATACACACACACACATTTATGTGTAAAATCACATTGTTGTTTCATGCCATGACAAGTGACTACTGTTACTTGTTTTCATGAAGACTGAGAATTTGTCATTAACCAGACAAGTGATCTATAGATTTCATATAAGTATAGGAGAAGGGATAGTTCAGAATATTTAGCAGTTACACCTGGAAAAAGATTTGAGTACCTGAAGAGACTGATTCTTTTTATCTCAGGAAGTTCTTTGAAAAATACAGATAACCAGCAAGATGTGTTGGATTTCAAACACTTCTGAAATGTCTTGTTGGAGGGACACTGTTCTGATGGAGTCAGTGTCACCAAAAGCCTAGCAGTAATCTTTTATAGACAGTGAATGGAATTCAGAGTAATTCCTACAGCAACGCATTATCCTCCTCCAAGCCATTAACATTACCTTAACTGTTGTATGCAGAATTATAGGTGCAGTTTCATGTCCTGCCAAAATTCAGCCTACAGAGTATTCCATTGAATTATGTTTTCTTCAGTAGAACTATTTATTCTTTTGTTTTGTTGTGGTCTGTTAAATGAGGTACTATGTTTTATGCCATGTGCGGTAGTATTATGTAAAAATATGGGTCAGTTAAATTTTTTTTTTACTAATATGACCTTAAGTATGAAAGCAATAGCGTGTTTGGAACACTGGGCTATTGCTAGTCTGCCCTAGAAACCTCACTGATGAGATTAATGAGAAATAACTTCAGAATATTATAGCTTTCCCTATTTAATGGAATCTAAGTATTTTACCTTTAAATGCTTACAGGTTTGTTATTATTAAAGGTGTTGTATTTAGTCATCGAAAAGCATACAAGACAATAACAGAGGTAAAAATGCATTTTAACAGTTTTGAAATAAAAATACTACAAAAAAGTTCACCAGGGGGCAATGTTACATAAACTCTTCCAAGTTCTTCTTGGTGTGTAAGTAGGTACTGTGTTTTAGAAAGAAGTGTAAGCTTTAGCCTTCAGTTATTTAAGACTGTACAATAATGGCAGTTCTCTCTGGAGAGGGATCTTCATGAGTCTCAGAAATATTTACCATCTCCTTGACTTCTGATAAGAATTCATCATTGAGGTAGACCAAGCTACTGCTAAGTAGACATACATCAAGTCCTACAGACTACTCAGGTTACACAATATAGTTTTAACACTCCCAGGTGACCTCCTAACTGGACTAATGGAGCGATTGCTATGAAGTGGAAGCCCTTAACATGGGAATAGATTTACTGGATGCAGAGCTTTCCAGAGCCCAAAGCAAAGATTCTGTCATTGGTTTGGTTATCTGCATTACAATAAAGCTACCTCACAAAATAATGGCAATGTTGGAATACACGTATTAAAAAAATCAGACTGCTTTCATTTGACTCTAAGGGGACTACATTTCTGTGACTTTGCAGCAGAAGTAATTTATGTGTTTTGAACAATGAATTGCTGACTGCAAGGATAAAATGCTCATCTCTAGCCTACTTACAGGCTAAGTGAGTCAAACAATGCAAAATTAATAATGGTTTAGTTAAAAAGAATATTTAACTTAGAAAACAAAACATTTATTATCTACCCTTACAGACTTCCAAATTCCAGAATTGTACAGCACCATTGGAATCACTTTTCCAGCTACATATGTTGCTCAAACCAGGGTGACAGAAATGAGGCTGAATAGAACAGTACCATAGTTATTTTGGGCAAAATAAAAAGTAAACTCTGAAAGAAGTCCAAACTCAAAGAATATTAGCCCTGCAAATAGATGTGGGAAACCCAACTTTTTGCACTTTCCAAACATGTCCACATAGACAGTTTATGAAATATTGCTTTGTTTGATGCATGCAACTTTAGATGTCCTGAAATAGTGTGACGGGAAATCTTTATTTACCATTCTGTTGGCCACTATTTCATATGAATGCTTTTAATGGTTATTTGCCAGTGAGGTGCACTGGACATGAATGTTTCAAAAGTTAATAATTGTAGTTTCAAAACACCGTAAGAAATTACCCTGATTTTGAAAATAGTTAATTAAATTCACACTGATAGTTCTGCTACACTTCTCTGCAGCCATGATAACCATTTTCAATGGTTTAAAATGTTGTTTCATCACGTCTCTTTACCAGGAGTGACAGAAGGAACCTGGTGTTTACACAAATAAAACTGAGGAACTTCAGGTTTTTAATTTGATGGCAGGAGCAGACTGACTCCTGAATTATCTTTGATAACCCTGGCACAGATAATTTTAAATAACCATGTGCTGCCACTACATTTTCACCATCTACTGCTAACTTTTTGTGTGTCTTTCACAGTAGAACGGTGTATTGCATTGTTCTCATGCTTCTGCAGCATGCTTTTCTTTCAACAATGTGGAAGCTTCAGTTTATTCAGTTTGCAGTACAGTACTAAGGCCAATTGCCTTACATTCTTCTTGTCATTTTCTTTCCCCAAGTTTCTTTTTTGTATCCCTACATACACATGCACCCATCCCGCCCCCCTCCCAAACGGGTATTACCTCTCTGGAATTAACTTTTACATAAATCTGGTTTATAGTCTGGCTGGTTTAGAGACAATCTCTATTTCTCCAGCAGCTGGAATTAATGAGGATATTATGTCTACTGAAAAATGAGACTTTTGGAAAGTAGGAACAGGGCATTCTCAGTGTGTGTAATTTGTATTCAATCTATATATGATAGGTGGATGTTCTCTTTAGTTGTTTATACGCACAGAAAATGATCTATTTGAAAAAAGACATTTGCTTTTGTCAAATAATGATCTTAGAAAATTCATAGAAAAGCAAAATAAATAAAGTCATTTTCAATGACAGGAGTTCAATGGCTTTTTATATAACAAGTAGTTAATTTTGAGATATATTTTCAGCCATACTGAAAATCAAAGCCAAAAGAATTGTCCAGAAGTCACACAGGTTTTCAATGAAATCCATCAATATTTTAACAGAAGTCAAGGTAAACATAAGAATTGAGTCTCAGTCAAATAAATTGTTGATATGTCCTTCTTGCTGTTCCTAGGATGAACATTGAAGTAATTGTAGCTTAAAGAGTTTATATAAAAATTGATGAGTACAACATGTAGAAAGTTACAATTCAGAAATATCAGAATACTCTACAGTTTCTGCTGTCTTATTTTATCTTAAATTCAAATTTTTAAAATATAGGGAAGTAAAATGGAAAGGAATATGCAAAGATGAAATAGATAACAATGATAAGCTTAGTTAAAAGAAGAAAGTTAGTAAGTGTAAGGGAAAATAAAATAGAAAATACTGTTAAACATAGAGGAAAAGATAGAGTGTCTTGTCTTTTATTTACTTTTGGAGCCTGCAGGTGGTGTAAGTACCTTAAGAATGTTTTGGAATTCCAAAACAATGGTTATTTTCCTCTTTTTTACTAATATGTTACACAACTATATTGTATGTTTGATAAGATTGGGACCCTTGCATCACAGCAGGTGAGGATCTTAACCAAACTTGGTTAGATCCTGTCAGCACTAATGTTCCCAACTTTCTGTTGAGATTATCACCTGTAGACACAACAATGGTTTCAATTACAAGACATTTTTATGAGATTTCCTAAATACATGTAACCATTTATTCTCCCCAAAATTGTATTTATGTGGGCTGTGGGCAGGGTGGGTGGATGCCCTAGGGGAGGCCAGGCAAGGGCAGTAAGGTTTCATAGTTCCCTCAGATCATAAGCTTTTTTCAAATTATTATTTTGTACCTTTGCTTGATGGGCATTCCAATCTACATGATAATAATTCATGCTTACCACTTGCTTCTTAGTGAAGGAACTGCTCTTTGGTCTACCAATATCAACTGTAATATTCATCATAGATTTTTGTAATAATTTTCAGTAAATGACTTTATGAGTACTAAACTTCAGACTTTCACCTTTTGGCTGCTACAAAGTAAAGCTAAGTAGAAACTGCATCACTGTCTTTAAACTGGAAATAGATATAATTATATTAGCATTAAGTGCCCAAATTTTGGACTGCTTCATGTTGAAACTGCTCAATAAAGTGTACATTTTCTTTTTTTCTTTTTTTTTTCTTTCTTTTAAAAAAAAAAAAAAACTGTAGCAAAGGCAGTGATTGCAGTAAGGAGTTATTCCTAACAGTCATATGACTTTTAACATACTTTCTTAGGAAAGGGCTTCCTTCTCACAAAGCATCATAATTTTCTTTTTCACTCTGAAATATTTAGTGTAAGAAACAGTAAAAAAGTTTGCAAGAAGGTTTGTGCTGAAATACTTTCTTAGAAACTATATTTTCCCTACAAAAATAAAATCAGACTGAATTCTTAAGTACCAGTATCATCAAAGCTATTAAGATGTACATGTATGGCAAAATGCAGTGCTATGAAGAGATATTGAGCATCTCTGTGAAGCAGTTTGAGAAGAATTACCATCAACTGCCCACTGAATCTTCCAAATATACATGAGGTTTTTTAGATTATTACAAGACTTTTCCCCATGAATTACGTTTTTCAGACAGCACAATATACATGCAGCATTTGTCCAGAGCTTTGTAGTACTAAATACAAAAATTACTATGACTTATTTGTATTGAAAAGGCAAAGAATCACTGCTGTTTGTCTAATGAGTCAATTAGTGTCATAAACATCACTTTACATCTGAGATTAGATTGCTGCAATACCCTTGATGCTGTTGTTATGATTAGCACCCATTTGCAATATAGAGATAATTTGCCTCAAAGACCAGAGAAGTCCTTTCCTGAGTGTGATTGAAGTACAGCACCTTTTATTCTCCATATGGTACTAAAATCCATTTAAAATATACTTTATTACTATGGAAGCTATAGTTCTCCTTGTCTACCATAAGTGGAAAATAAACAGCATCTTAAGAGTTTATGTTGATTAAATGGAAAAAAAAAATTATATTTAGAAAAAAAAAATTATATAAATTTGCTATGAAAACTTCCATACTGGAGCAGTTATATGAGTATCAATTATTTTCCACATCCTCTACTGCACGGAAAACGTAGCATAAAAAGTCAAGTCAGGATAATTACTGAAATTTTTGCTACGTTTTCCAGGAAATTCGGGGTTTCAACTTGGACTGTAAAAAGGTTGGATGCATCATTACATTTTAAGTTTGTGGGAATTATTTTTTTTTCTGAAAAATCTGCCATTGGAGAGAGTACTTCGGTGAGCTGGAAGACAGGAAAAGCTCTGATAGCTAGAAAGGCATACATATCCATCCATATGCTGGGACTATTTGGAATCGTTGATGGTTGTTCTGATTTTATTTAGGGCATTTCTTAAGAGAGCTGTATGTTTTACTTGAGAAATGCTTCAGGCGTAGTCTGAAGTAAACACCAGTACCTATGAATCTGCACAGAAAGCTTTTTTGCTGCTAGAACTTAAAAATGAAGCGCTTTGTGTAAAAACGGATTCCAATTATTTTTTGAGAGCTGAATTTGAAACACATTCCGTTCCAAATTTATGCTTTGAAATTATTTTTTAAAAAACAAATACACACTGGCAGTTTTAATTTCTTTTTTGTAATATTCAAAGCCCATTGCTGTTTTGCTAAACGATAATGCTGATAAGTACTCATAAAATACATGGCATTATCTTTCATTCTGCCTGCTAAACGCTAGCAATCAAGTATGTAAAACCATAACCTAGCACATTAGTGTGCTGTTACAAAAAAATAGATTATTTTGTGATACTCAGGAGATGTCTGTTAATAAGAAGTGATGCATGATCTCTCAAACAAAACCATGGTAATGCATCATTTATAACTAGAGTGGATTGTTTTTCAAAGAAGTTGTGACAGCAGTAGATTGTAAATACCTCTGCAGATTAAAAAGTCTGGCTAAAAGTATGTGAAAAACTAAATAAAAATTTAAATATTAAAAGCGAGATTTGCATTCAGGAGCCTCTCAACTCCTCAGTTTATTTAACTAAATTATAAGTATACTATAGATTTTTTTTTTATTAATAGCTTGCACTTACGTATGCTGAGAGGTATATTTTGTGTATTAAAGGTTCCTACATCTACTTACCACTGCCAAGTAAGTGTCATTTGTATGCAGAATTCTGGGCTGATTTAAAATTTGTCTGCAGTGCCAGTATGTAGAAAATCATAGATTTTATTTTCATTGTGGCTCAAAGAACTATTGATAGTTACTTAGACAGAGAGGGCAATATTTCATAAACCTGAAATTAACAGTAGTAATTATTTTTATATTGTACCTTTTTGGTCCTTTTTTAATTGTGGCAATTCAAAATTTTGTCTAAAACCCACAGAAGTCATTAATTAATTCCTTCATTTTGACTGCTTAGTTTCTTTAATAACATTAATGAGACATATATGTAAAAAAAGGTTTTGAAACAGTAAATAATTTAAACTGACACTTTAGTGCTATGAACAGACTTCTAGTCAACAAAGGCAGTTCTAAAGTAGCAATTCTAAAAACATAAATACACTTTCTTTATTTCCAAATAGACTATTTTTCTTTTTTTTTTTTTTTCTGAGAAATTATTTCTTCTCTGTTTTGGCATAACAACTGTATTCTCTAAATTGTTAAGCAAAATGGTTTAATACCTAAAAATGAAACATAATTTGCCATATTCCAAGTACTTAATAAAGATTCTTGTCTTAGGGATCAGAATTTTACTATGGCATTGGTATTATTGAATGGTGGTATGTACCAGATACTGGCTTATTATGGAGAAGTAGTCGCACAAGTGACTTAGTGGGGCACTTGATGGAAGATGTCTGACTGTGGCTCAGAAAGGTCTTTTTTTCTGTAATGAAACATATTTTATTTTGACACTAAATTAATGGATCTTATTTTCTCTTTTATGACAAACATCAAGAATATTTTTAATGATGTTTTCCTTTCTAGACTTTGAATGAACAGGATATACATTCTTTACTGAGCTTTTACAGCAAACTACTTATACTAAAGCAATTCTAATAGATGAAAGAGAATTATTTTCCCTTGCAGAAATAATGAGCTTGTCTACCTCATTCACTTTACTGTTCTTAAAGTGTCTTTCCTTACTGTTTTACCTCTAAGGAAAAACACCCAAATTTTCTCTAACAGTTCACTTAGGTTTTTTTCTCTCTAGCTGACCATTGACCTGATCCCATTATTTTAATTTAAAAACCACTTTATTTGCTAGTATACAACAATGTAATAATATACAATTTTTTCTTAGTCTCAGTTCACTAGAAATAATCTAATAGCTTAAAAGTTTAAAGATGAAGTCTCACAGCCTCCAAACTCCCCTGGGTTCATTTGCCAGACTGTATTTCTTATTTTAGCAGTGGTTTCTCTCAGTTTAAGGCAGGAAACAGAGGGAAAGATGATCACTGCTTTCCAAATTGAAATGAATTTTTAAATCTGTTAATGTTTTAAACTTGAAGCTCCAAGCATGCATTCAATAAGCTATTATTAGGACAAAGTTACTTCTTTGTGTAATTGATAGATACTGCTTCAATATCTATTTTACCAGTTATCGAAAGAACAATACTAATTTTTATAATCTGAATTTATAAGGGACTTATTGGACCATTTATTTCTCTGAATAAAGATTGTGGAACCTTCTATACTTCTCTAGCAAAAGGTATTTATATATATTAGCTCTTTTGAGTCTTTTGGCAGCATGTGGATATCATTAAATGATAAAGTAATCCAAGTATTTAATAATACTACAAAAGTTTCCTCACTGCATTGAGATACCAAGGTGCAACTTGTTTTCTCTTCTAAATCATGATAGAATTGAAATTTTAATTTTAAAATAGTATTTGTTATGTAGCTTAGGTAAGAGGAAAGACTGCATATAACAAAAGTAGTTCTTATTTTTCCTGACTCTCTTTTTTCTTACTTGAGTGCCTGTTTCTTTAAAATTATTTTTTTTCTATTCAGAAAATAAACTTAAAGGTTTCATTTTGATCAGAGAAACTCAGTTCTACATATTTTAGGTTCTTAAACTGAAGTGAAATTTAGTATTCCCACCCAGCTTTTTTGTTTACCCTAACTACTGAATGAGCTGTGGGAATTGTCATTCTACCTGTACCTGTTGCTAACTATTTTCTCTGGGTATTGAGCTTTGTGATGAATTGCTTGCTCCAGCTACACCAGATAATTTGACATAGTCTGATTTTCAAAAATAAAGCAGTTGAAAAGGGGTACAGGATATTACACCTGCTCAAAACAGTGATGTTGAGTCATCCTACTTTGCTGAATTGGTCAGAAAGAAGCTTTTCATTTTTGAATAATTCATTTTGACAGTTTCAAAATTCCCAAAAGGAAACATTTCAAAATAATAGCATTTGGATATTCAGGTATGAGAAATTTTGTTATTTACAGTATATCAGAGCAAAACCTTAGTGAACATGGACACACAAAACTGTCATCACAGTTTAAAAAAAAGCATCAGCATATTTGGACAACTATGTAATTGATCTCCTAAAGCTTTTGACTGAAAATCATCTCACATAGTTTAATCTCTCTATCCATTTCTAATGTTACCTGTATGACTTGCTCACTACTATCAAAATTCTGATCCAGAAAAACAAGTAAATGTTTATTGTAGGCTCATGAGAAATATTGAACTTAACAGGAGTCTAACTGAACATTTATTTGAAAGTGTTTTTTAATTGAGAAACATATATTTTGACATATTTTTAGGAGAAAGAAGTATGAAAATTTAATGATAATAATTTTAAAAAAAAGAGTAGATAATATTCTCCAGTGCCCTACACAACTCTTTGAATTTTCACAGAGAACCTGTAAATTAATCAGAATAGCCATGCTTTGCATTCAATTCGGACAAGAGAAAGTGATTACAAATATGTGTGGTCGGAGAGAATCTGATGCATTATTATTGGACCGGGTAAATATAGGTCTAAAATTTAAGTTTATTTTCCAAAACCTTTCATGAATGCCCTGCAAAGGACAGAAATGTTACTGGTGCTGAATTGTATTACTAAGTCTTTAAAGAGTTGTCAATGCCAGAGCAACAGCTACAAGTTTGTCTCTGACATTGGCACAAGGTAGGAATTAAAGTGCATATTTATCACAGCATGTAAAAAGTATGCATTGAAGTTTTAAAGTTGGTAGAAGAGAGGTTTCTGCCAAAAAAACAATGATAGATATAGCAGTACATGGCAGAGATCCCAAGGCTGAGGGACCAGATGTGAGTTATGTAATTTGTGAGGAAAGATATTTAACGTAACCACTGCACAGTTAGTGCAAAGTAATACTTGAACAAATTAGTTGTTTACATAGGAGACTATGAAGTGATAGCATTAAGTGTTTATACTTTGTTGAACAAACATTTATTCCACTCTGTGGTGGTCTGAAATGAAATAATTTGATACAAATCACTCTGTGCTCCTGGGAATAATACCATACAGATCTTCAAGACAGAAAGAGAGCACAGAGCTGATTTTTCTATAACTTGCATAATACTTATCTCAACTGTAGGGAAACATGTTTTCAGTTAGCCAACGACCAAGTGTTATTAGAATTCTGAGATAAACTATAACAGGAGAAAACTACTGCCAAGCAGCCCATTTTCTGTAATCCTAGTCTTAGAAGAGGCCAAGAAATAAACAAAGTTTAAAGAGTAGAAAACCATTTTATTAAGTATAAAATCGATATTTTGTGAAAAAAATGAAGAAAAAAGCAGTCGATGATTTGAGTGCATTCAATTCTCTGACTTAGGTACTTCTGTCTTACTATTCGCTCTTCTCTTTTGCTACATTGTGTTTTAGGCCTTTGTAAGCCTCATTAAAGGAGGCAAATAATTTCACTGGCTGTCCTCTAAAGAAATGAGGTTAAAAATTATTAGTCTGCTGCCAAGAAAGTACTTGGTTCCTCACAACAATCTAGTGAAAGCCTAACTAACAGGCTCTATAGTGGAAGCCTACAGAGTATTTAAATCACAGTATCAAAAGATTTTAGTCACTGTGCAGGGGAGGAATGCACTTATGCATAACATGAGAAGTACAATCTATTATCATGCAGAGAACCTTATAATACTTTTATTGTTGGTATTTCTTTGTTTACTTACAGAATACAGAATTTTGAAGTTAAACTGAACAATGTTCTCAAAACCAGAATCTGCATCTCAAAGGCCTTTTAGTAGATAGGATGCACAAATATATTTTAGAAATGCCACTAGGCATCTACTGCCTAAAATGCAATGGGACAAACTGACTTTAGGAGGCACTTCTAAGCTTTTTAAAGTCCATATTCTTTCACTGTACTGTTTTGAATCTACATGTGAGCCATTTCTTGGGAGTTTGATAAAAAAGCTTTCAGTGACACAGGAATTCAACAAAGCTTGGCTTCAGAATTCATGGGCTGGAGGGAACAATGTACTGAATGCTGATGCTCATCAGAGAGTCAGTCCTCTTCCTGTTAGTTGCTATTACCTTTACTGTCCTGTGACTCCTGTTCCTGCATTCAGGTCCTCTGATATCTCTAGCCTCTTTGCTATTTCTTCATGATGCCTCCAGTTCCCTATAGTTATCCTCATGAAATTCCAGTAGCTCTACCTCCTTTCTACCTTCTGCCCAGTTAGAAAATCAACAATCACACTCAACAGTACAAAGCTGCCTATATACTGATTAGCAGAATCTACGTAACCAAGCACAATACCACCAGCTACATTCCCTCAGTTTTATTTTTTTCCCAGCAGATCACAGATGAAACCTGTATTCTTGGCCAGTCATTGCACTTCACAAAATATGTATAAAAACAAGACCACTTCCTCTCTGAAAAAATTAGAAGACATTGACCATTTGGTAAAAAAGGTGCTAGATCGATAATGCAACTGTATAACCTTGGTTTTCCTTGGAAACGACAAGAATAGGAATGCCACCATCTACTGCTGTTGTTTGAGAACCTTTAATTTCATAGCACAAGAGTTCCAGCACTGGAGAGAGAGCAGAAATTCATTCTACGGTGATGGCAGATTCCTAGATGTATGCCTATATTTAGGAAATTGTATTCTCTAGCCTACAAGCTTCATTTGAGTAGTAATTTGAGGAACAGGTAAGGATGAGGAACACATAAGGTTCAGGAAAAGTGACTACATATGCCCACTTTGTACTCATCAGGTGGTTCATTTGGCTCTTGGTCATCTTTCTTTCCATGGAATTTCTTTCCATTTTCTTCCATGCTGTTAATGCTTTGAAATAGCTGTTCTAATCCTTCAGTTTCCCATTACAAACTTTTTAATCTTTCTGTTACCAGTTTAATATCCCAAGTTGTTTGCTTCAGGCATCATATCCAGTCTTGCTATCCCAGCTTTAATTCTACTTTCTTTTAACAATCAGTACTGTCTGTCCTCACCACCTCTTAGTCACATGTACATGCTTGAGCTCATTCTTTGTGTTCCTGCTTTCTTCCCTGCTTGTTATGGTCAATTTGCCTAGCAAATCTCAAATTCCTACTCTGCTCACTGATTGCTTATCAGATATATTTCCCTTTCCCATGGTTTATTTCACATTTTTAAGCAACCATTTTTTTTATCCAATTCCTATTTTTTCTCCCAGTCTGTAAACAACTTAAAATAAGATCTTTTAATGGGACAGGGTTTTGGTTACCTTAAAAAAAGTACAGAGCTTCTGTTCCTACCTGTAGAGTCTATTGGACTAATCTGAAAACCTTTACAAAGCAGTGAAACTTCTTTAATTTTTCAGTAAAGAAAGATATGTAACATATGTCATGCTGATAGCTCACACATCACGGATCGGGGCAAAGCCTTCAACACAAAACCTAGACATCCTCCCCCAGCAACCTAATTCACATAATCTGCTCTCTTCCTGACCTAACTGTGTATGTCCCTTCCTGTTAAATAGTAGTGGTCCCATGCCACTGGATAAATTTACAATATTGCAAAATTATTACAGTAAAATTAACTTATTTATTGCCAACTGTGAAAGATGTTTTAGAGGTCAAAGAATGCCATTAGGATTGAATTTATGCAGCTGCTGCTTTCAGTGCTCCCCAACTCAAGTCAATTTTACAGAAATGAAATAAATTTCATATAGCAAATATTTACAGATTGATACAGTGCAAAGTCTCAGATGCTACATTGTTAGTATTTCACAGCATAGTGAAATGGATTTTATGTGCTGGTGTCATATAAAACTTAAAATAAGACAGTTTTATATATGAAAAACTGCCAGGAATAGTTTTTTATACATTGCCATCAAAAGAAAATATTTTCACATTCAGCATAATAGTCATAAGTATGGTAACCTTAGTTATTTAACATTATCATAGGCTGCTAGACAGTCTACAGGGGAATAATACTGTGATTATTATGGTCAGGCCATTTATTAAAGTACTAGTGTTGTTCAATAACACCCTTCCAATAAAATAATTTAATAGAAATCAAATATATAAACTATAACTCTGACACACAACCCTCTCCCCAGAGGTCCTTTATATGCAGCAGTGATGCTACGTTAACAATGAATTTTAGTGTTTACATGTGATTATCAGGCAACTGTAAGATCCCAAGTATTTATGAGAAACAATCTCTTCCTACAGGGATTACGCACACACAAGGAAGTGAACGACTGAATTTGTCTCTCTATGCATTCTGAGATCAACTTGAGTAAAATGTAATTCAAAGTTAGCATCAAAGAAATGTGCAAAAACAATTAAAAAGATGCATTCTACCAGTAAAAAAAAAAGTACTGAAAAAAAAATTATTTTGAAATACAGTTATTGAGGGTACTGAAGTGGTAAGATGTCTTGGTCCTAGCTTCTTGTTGCCTAGGCAAATGCTCTGGCCATTAACTAAAATTTCCTTCTGTGATTAATTTACACCATAAAAAATGCATGACTACATTTTCGTTGGAGCCAGATCAGGCATCTCCATAAACTCCACCTTCTCACTGTGTCCCAGACAGGCTCAAGTGGGATAAAAGTGTCTAGATGCTCAGTCGGTATGGTATTTTAGACTATATTTTTGGACATAGATTTTAGATGCCAAAATACTTTTTCAGATACAGCCCTTGAACTATTGTTACATGTGACTGAAATCAACAACAGATGGCAAACATCTAAATAAATTGTGGTCCTAATCTAAAGTGACCAGACTGAATGACTAGGAAGCTTTCCTGCAGATTTTTCGGGATAAAGGCTTCTTAAGGATTTTGTCGCTTGCCTAAATGCTTCTAGTAGTTCATTACTGAATGAAAGCTGCCGGTAAATTTTTCTTTAGCTCTTCAGCAGATCTTTAAAGATCAAATTATTTTGCATTGTGGTTCATTGCATTTTACTGTATGCATCACATGAGAAGTTAAAATTCATAAACAATCTGCCTGCTTTCTTTCAGCGACTAATACTATTGTTTTATTTACTAGACTATTTATTTACTAGTACTGTATTCACATACACAATATTCATGAGAATGCTGAAAAACATCTTTTACAGAATCATGAAGAAAAATAATATTATTCAGTCAAAATATCCACACATTTATTGATTCTTCACAAATGATGTGCAACAAAACCACAAAGGTGCTTCTAATTATTGATATCAGCTAAAAATCTAGCCAACTATGCTTCTAATGGTAGCATTTTCTACAGGAAAACATGCAGATTAATAACATGTGGCTCTCTTAAATTATAGCAAAAACATTTTACTTCATTTCCTTTTAATCAAATTCTTGATGTGAATGCCACCTAAACAGAGACAATATCATACTGTTAGGTTTTCGCTGTCTTGCATAGTTCTGAAACATATGCTTCCATTCTCCACTCTTAAAATTTGTTAATGCCCTTCACAATGCTGTGAATTATTTTATGCCTTATTGCCCAAAGAATTTATACTGTATCTATTAAAGTTGTTCAGTAAGTTTTTTGCTTACTTTTATTGCTTTGTTTATTCTGCAAGTAGGCATAACCAATTATTTTTAATGGTATCATCTTGAAAGACTTTCACTTGGCATGAATCCAGCCTGTTGGAGATGATTCAACCCACGTCCAGAAACCAAAACAATCACAGTCAGCCTCAAATCCTGGAAAACTCCTGGATTGTTCAGTAATCTTCAGCATCTATTGCAAACTTATTTTAGCTGCAATAGACATGAACATCTGATCAGAAACCATGAGATTGAAAGGTGAATAACAACATGCTAGCAAAATGAAAATAACTAGAAACTTTTTACTTTTTTTCCCTCTCTCTAGTCAATGGAGTTTAGAAAGGATCTTTAATAAATCGCATGTTCTTGAAACATTGTACAAGTTTGGCTCAGGTTTCTTTTCTGTGATTTTCTATGTGATTGGAGTATTCCTGTGTAGGAAATAACACCCTAACAATAGTAATTTTAAAGGGCATAGTAGTAATGATTTTTAAATGTCCAGGTACAGTACAGCTGGTCAATAGAAAGCAATAGCAGCAGTAATACAGCTAAAAGAAGAGAAATATTTAATGATACTGGAGTCTCTTTATGGGCTCTCAAAGGTTGGTAGCTAGCAAGAAGAGGTTTTTTTGCTTTTTTTCTCTTTGCTTTTTTTTTTTTTTAAATTTTTTAGTTGACACAATGCAATTATAATCCACTGTTAATATAGCATCCTGAAAGTGAAAATAGGTGAAGCTATACTTCTGCAATGCATTTTGACATTCACTGGAGCTGCCAATAACATCAAAATACTTTTTTACCTGTACCTATTTTTATCCCTTTGGAAAACAGAGAGCATTAAACTGAGTATCCCAGTGAAGTGCGATATTTTAAAACTGACTTCAGGAATCTTTCTATCTGACTACTTCGCAGCTTGTAGCATAGTCTGGAAGTACTTAAATTAACTTCATACTGGCAAGCTAAGATTTTGTTACCAAAAGAAGGCATCTCCATGGGGATGCAGGCTTAGCTTGGCAGGGCCCATGGCCAGGCAGGGCAGGGCTGTGGGGCATGGGGCTCATCCTGCTGCAGCATCACTGGAGCAGGGACTGATGGCCTTGAGGGAGGTCAGGCAAGAACAATAGGGCTTAGTGGTGCCCTCAGGGTTCTGGCAGCAAGTTGGGAAAGAGAGAAGTGGTCATATGCATCCAAATTGCTGGTAATGCTCAGCACCTCTCACCTAGGGTACAGTGAAAGACATTATCTGAAGCTCTGTGATGGCTCCTCATCTTTTCATGTTTTTGTCCTCTTTTACAATATGTCTCTCTCTACAGTCTAGTGACATACTGGATTTATTACTCTTAATGAGTGCCAGACTTAGTACTCCCATTTCTTTTCATGGTGTTATAAACAATTTTTATTTGATTATCTTTGGGATTCCTACTCATGGATGCCTTCCTAGAACTTAACCAGGTTTTCAGTGAATCTAAAGTTTCGGTGAATCTGAAGTTACTCTTTTAGTCACTGGTCTTAATAAGTGAGTGATGGAGGTTTTTTATTGTCCTTATAATGCCTAACAAACTGACAGTTGCCACATATTTTCTAGTCATACATTTATCTCCTTTCTTTGCTAGCTATTTAAGAAGTTTTGCCTGAAAAAGACTCCGAAGTTTTACTAAAAAAGCTTAGGTTCTTTTTGATTGCTCAAAGATTGTGGGTATATTGAAAGAGTTGATACAGTAATACAACTGCAGGTTGTAACAAAAATACAGACTTATAGACTAGATTGGATTGTATTTTTTGTTTCACATTTCAGTTTAAAGTCATTGAGATAATCTCTGTTCATAGATTAACGTTTGTTGTTAACAAACAGTTATGAATCATTGGCTCTGGCACCAAGTTTAATAGAGCTGGACTGGCACCAACAACCATGACCTACACTGATTTTCAAAATAAACTTTAGTCTTCCAGTAGATCCTTCCTAGCCTTTTCCTCTAAGTTTCCACCAATGTCAGGATGAATTAGTCAATATGTGATAGTCTGAATCCCAACTGGGCTTCAAAAGTGGGACAAAAGTAAACTGGCTCAGGCATAGCTGTATTTTGAGCTTCAATAGCTACACTGTTGGTCATACTCCAGCTAATCAGCCGAGAGATAGCACAGGTATCTCACATAGAAGTCAGCTATGCAAATGGACTCTGTAAAATGAGTTGGCTTGCATCTTGCTGTAACTATACAACAAAAGCAAATTTAGTTCAGTTTCCATTTTCAGAGTTGCAGAAGAATTCAAAATAATTCTGTTGTCCCTCTATTCAACTTTTGGTGGAATACAAACATTGTGCAATAGGTTACTCCAGAGCAATGTGCTTAACATTCCTGTGATGAATTTGGGTAATATGACCCAGTGGGCCTGGGGGAGGCGGACACACACACACACACATACGCATTCTGATTGAGGCTGGCTTTAAGACTTTCTGATGGATTTCCTCCTACAATAAATACTAATTGACTGTTCAGATGAACCAGATCTAATTTAGTGTCATTTCTCACAAAACATTCACACTTTATTGTTCAAGCCTCTGAATCCTACAGAACTCTCAACAGATTGTCTACTATTTTTAAGACTTTTCAACCTAGATCAGTGCTAAAGAGAAAATGTAAACTTATCTACTGGAGTTGCTATAATACCAGTTCAAGCTTTAATCTCTTAGTTTTATTATATCCTCTGTAATTTCTTAAGTACCAGGAGTCAGAATTCTGACTTCGATATTGTTGGAGAGATGATTTGGGTCTGTTCATATGTTTGAAACGGTATCTTATGTTCAAAAGTATAGAATCTAGTTTCTGTAACTTTATTTTTAAAATCTGTTATTTATAAACCATTGAAAGACTATTCTGCAGCAAATAATCTTTTTAATAACGTCTTAGTATGCCAAATTCCAATAATGAATACATGGTTTCTTTTCTTGTATCTTCATGGATCAACAATGAATGTTTGTTACATTAAATTTGTTGTGTAAATCCTTATATGTTTTAAGTAAAGGAATAGTAGAAACATATAGGTTGGTAAAACCTTCAAGGTCATCCAGTCCAACCATTAGCCTAAGACTGCCAAGTTCACCACTAAACGATTTCTCTAAGTGCCACATCTACATGTTATTTAAATTCCATCAGGGATGGTGACTCTACCACTTGTGACTGGCCACTAGCTGGATTTATCTCCGTTCACCACTGCTCTCTGGGCCCAGCTATCCAGCCATTTGTTTACTCAGTGAAAAGTATGCCTATCCAAGTAATGAGCAGCAAGTTTCTCCAGGAGAATGCTGTGGGAAATGGTGTCAAAGGCTTTACTGAAGTCCAGGTAAACAACATCCACAGCCTTTCCCTCATCCACTAAACAGGTCACCTTGTCACAGGAGATCAGGTTAGTCAAGCAGGACTTACCCCTCATAAACTCATGCTGACTGGGCCTGATCATGTGGTTGTCCTGTATGTGCCGTGTGATGGCACTCAAGAGGATCTGCTCCATAACCTTCCCTGGCACAGAGGTCAGACTGACAGGCTTAAAGTTCCCTGGATCATCTTTCCGGTCCTTCTTGTAGATGGGCGTCACATTTGCTAACTTCCACTGGGACCTCCTCAGTTAGCCAGGACTGCTGGTAAATGANTACCCTCTTTGGTTAGCCAGGACTGGTGATAA
>VZZY01004332.1:0-12168 GCA_013400335.1 Eurystomus gularis
GGCCCGGGGCGGCGGCCGCCTCGGCGACAGCCTCGCAGCGTGCCGCGGGGAAGTCGTGCGTGGGTATGCTGAGACAGGACAACAAACTGACCGGGAAAGCTCTGTCGCAACGAGACGCATTGTAAAGCAAATGAATTTAAATAGCAAAACCATATATCGCAGTGCCTGTAGGACTTCAGCTTTCAATCAACAAAGCAAATGGGTTATTACTAGTATATCAGCCCAAAGAGCAACTTTTTGAACCAACAGGAATAAAGAAAACTCTTCTTTCTCTCCTCTTTTACCAGGATGGTACTGGGGGAACATGACTGTTGCTGAAGCCAAAGAGAGATTACAGGATGCCCCCGAAGGGACCTTCTTGGTTAGGGACAGTTCACATTCAGAGTATCTACTGACTATTTCAGTAAAAACGTCAGCGGGACCGACCAATCTACGAATAGAATATCAAGATGGCAAATTTAGACTGGACTCTATCACTTGTGTCAGATCTCGACTTAAACAGTTCAACAGCGTTGTGCATTTGATTGAGTACTACGTTCTTATGTGCAAGGACAGAACCGAGACACCTTCAAACGGAACAGTTCATCTTTACTTGAACAAACCTCTCTATACATCCGCTCCATCTCTGCAACACCGCTGCAGAATAACTATAAACAAATGTACAAATCAGATCTGGGAGCTGCCATTACCAACACGACTAAAAGAGTACTTGAAAGAGTACCAATACCAGGTATAAATATCTCTTCTAAATGCCTCTAATGTAGAGTAACTTTCAAATGCAATTCTTAAAATCAGCCAAAGAACTGAGTAACCAGTTGTACAACTCAGCATGGAATTCACTATCAAAACAGTGGCAGTTCTGGGGGAAAGGTTTTTATTTCAGATGCCACAAAGGGAGACTTTATGTAGAATAATCCCAGCTTGCGTCCTCTGGGGTTCAACAAGGTGGCATACGATTCTTGCAAGGAGAGAGAAGCCAGGAATCTCTCCAGTTTGTGTTGCTTTGTCAACAGCATAAAATACTGCACTAACTATCAAATGTTAACAGAAGCAGTGGGACCGGGAGAGACTGCAGAAGTGGTCAGAGCTGTATGAGAGTACACAAGTATCGCAGTTGTCTGATTCCAAGATTAATTTGGTGCTGGTGTTCGTATAATCCTAGAAGCTTAACTGGATCACACTGTGATAATCTTGCTAAAGTTATGCAACTAATCAAATCCAGTAAAAAAAAGATCATGTATTCATTTTTTATTGAACTATAATTCTTGTGCTTTTCTGCAAGCAAAGGAGTACTGTAAGTAATCAGTTTAAAACATTATTTTTCGAAGTTCTCTAAAAGCTGACCTTAAGGAGAAATGCCACATCTTTCATAGGAACCCAGTATGTTGCTGATTATACCAGATTGGTATCCCAGAATCTTGAACATGTTAACATCTTCCCAGTGGTGATATATCCATGTTATTACTGTTAAGCCTCTTTTGGTTGAGGCTTTAGGACTGTACGCTGCAGACTTGCAGTTGCTCAGTTCCAATGTCAAAACATGGATATCAGCAGTTACAGCTGTCTTCTACAGTGTAGAATGTTTTCTTCAGCTTGTTTCCCAAAATATGGGGAAATACAATTTGGTTGTGGGGTTTTTTTTTTGTTTTGTTTTGTTTTTTGAGGGGGTTCTTTTTTTTTTTTTCCTTCTAATTCACTATTGTAGCTATCAGACTATTACTCAATAAAAAGTAAATCAAATTGCACAAGTCTCCCAATCTTTGTATGTATGGATTTGCTACTACTCAGGAAACAGTGATCTTATGAACCTATATCATTTCCCAGTTAAATAATAAATGCACATGTATTGGTGCGGATGAATAGCCCTGCTTTGCCTTTGTGGTGCTGCTCAAAGGTATAGCTGGATTACGTTCAGATTAGTGGCTTAGAGGCTGCCTGCTGAATTCCTGTAGTTGGGTATTAGCACAGGACACTGCTTTTCCTGTTACAGCAGTCCTCCACATGGGAAGAAGGGACTAAGACCCTTAGTACTCATTCCGCAGTCTAAATGTGAAGTGTTTAATAGAAGAAATATCCAGGATGAGAGGAGAGTAGTGAAGAGAGAGAAAAGGATATAGATTCATCCTCAGTCAACAGTTTCATAATTTTAACTCTTTTCTTAGCTCATTTTTTAGTTAAAGCAAGTAGCCCTGAATGAGGAGGGTTGTCAAGGCTCACTGTGATCTAGCTCTGCCCAGGCTGAAATAGAAACAACATGAAACACTCTTTTTCTTTTCCCTGTCACTTAACTGCTCTGTAGTACTGTCCTGATACTCCATCCCTTCTCTTAAACTCTGGGGCACTGACCAGCTTATTTTGTTGCATCTAAACTCCCAGTGTTAGGCACTCGGTTTAGTCATTAACACACTGGCAGAAATGAGTAGCACGGCTGTTGAGACAAAGGACACCAAGGACCCAAGGCAGGGGAGATGGTTCCTTAGTATGGCAAATGCTTGATACGCTGTTGTCCTCTGTGGAGAAGGTGGCTTCTCTCCCTCCTCCTCCACAGCTTCAATTCTCTCTCCTCATTTTTAATGCAAGTTTTAGTACAGAAATGGGAGCTTTCTTCTGAAAAACAAAACAAAAGCTTTTATTATGTAATTTTTTTTCCCATGCCCTGCCAAAATGTAGCAGATTGTTGGAAGTTTTTCACATAACCACCCTCCAGTTCCCATCCCAGAAGAGCTCTTGTATTCCAGGTATGCGCAGTAATCCCAGGGCTCTTCTTTGCTTGTCATCTGTCCTGCTAGGATCTGCCACCCTGAAGCTGAGGAGTTTTTCCTGTGAGTAGTGCTCATTAAAGAACTGTATTTCTGGGAACACTTTCCATTCTGATGAATGTGTTTTCTTACAGTTTTTGCCTAGCTCTACCTTGAGATGAGACAGCTGCTACATGGAACAGCTCCTGTTGCAGTAAGAAACTCTAATCTGCTGCTACATTAACCTTCTACTACCGGGCGCTTTTAGCCAAGGTGATACTTTGCTGTGATGTGCTTGAGGTCTCAGTAGTGAACACATTCTACTAAGGTCCTGTAAAATAGGTTCCTTCCAGGCTAGCCCCCAGCCGGGGGGATCTAAAGTCATGAACACCAATCCTGGAACAAGGACAGTGAGAAGATAAGAGCTTTGGGGTGCAATGAGACAGTTGTGTTGTACAAATAGGAAATGATTTATGGCTCGTTGCTGGCAGCCTACTGTAAGCAGTCCCAGGCCAGGTTTTCCCTGCAACAGAGCCAGGCTCCGAGGAACGACACGGGGCAGATGCAGGGCAGCTCGCTGGGCTTTTTGTTGGTGGTTCTCCACAGTACAGGGGCAAGCAGCAGGCTGAAGACAAGGAGTGCCAGAAAAGTGAAAGGCGGTGATTCTTGTAAATAATCAAAGAGTAGTTACTGTGATACGGAATCAAGTCGCCAAACGCTGCACATGCCGACTTGTACCTCGTACCGTTTGTATTGGTTACTGTGAGGAAAAGTAGGGTCCGCAGCTGTGGTGTGTGCTCGAAGCAGTGAACAATATTTTGAACAGACTGGAGGGGGAACTAGTCCTCTTTGTATGAAGCGCAGTTCTTGTCCTCATTAGGATGCCAGCCCTAGGGCTGATGCGTAGCACTAGTAAAACTAAACCACACCATAGCTCGCTGAAAGCTCGGTTCATTCTAACGCAGCACAGAGAATGGCTTGTTCTGGTACAAAAACCCCACGTGACTAGATTATGGTGGTGCAAAAATCTTGCCTGTAGACCTTGTAAATTTTCAGGCACAATCATGTTGTCCAAATATTTTTTTAAAGTCCCTGTGCTTTTTTTTTTTTTGCTTTTTTTTTTTTTTTACTTTATGGAGTTTGTTGTGGCTTGTTTGCCGCACTCACTTTTAAATTGCTGGTCCTTCAGATTCCAAAAATTACTTCTAACTGGTATTTGTCATCTTGAATTGCTAGTACAGAGTGTTCAGTGAAGCCAGTTTCACAGGTTCAGTGCTCATGAGTCAACCAAAAATCATGATAAGGACTTTAATCCTAAGCCTTTTTTTTCACTCCATGTGTTGGTTTGGTTTTTCATTTTTGAGTCTTGAGGTTTCAGATTTTCCAGCTTATACCTGGAATGTTAGTTGCTGAAAATCTTTTCATTTTAATTAAAGGAAAGCTGAGAATCTCCCAGATCTAAGAGGTGATGCTTGAAAAAAAAAAAAAAAAAAGGCAAGATGAATGATGAATGAAAAATTGGTGACTATTTAGGTGAGCGCTAAACCCAGCAGAAGTGTCAACGACGGCTCCATTTCAGTTGTCTGGGTATTCCCCGGCTGCTGGTACTATCACCAGAGACAGGAAATGGTTCAAGTACAAGATGGGTGGGTAGGGTGGGAATGTAACCAAACAGCTGTGCCCATTGCATTAGAAGTAATTTTATTTTAATCTGATCTTGTCAGGATTGTTCTAATTATATTTTATGTAACCACATTCTAGATAAACAATATATAATTAGTAGCAAGACGGAAAAAGTGTACACTAGACTATGGGGGCAGACGGGTTTGTTTTTCCTATCCAAAAAAAATCCAAAACTTACTCTTCACTGAAATCTGTGGAGCTTTAGAATCTGAATTAAGTCTCATCACCTTATGAAAACAGAATTTGCATACGTATGATAGGAAGGACGGGGTTCTGCAGTTGCATGCATTCCTGTAGCTTAGCCACCTCTCGTGTCTTAGCAAAGTGTTCCTGGAGGTAAATTACCTCGTTAAAGATCATAGAAAAGCTATTTACTTACATGCTCTATTCAAGAGCTTCTTCTTGTATTCCTGACAAACTTCCTATGAATTTTTCCTTTGGCTATGAGCTTAGGATCTAGCAAAAAGTAAGTTGAGCAATGTCAGGGCTTTGCTCTTCTTAAGCCAAAACACATGATGGAAATAGGAAGAGATACCTTTAGACGTGGGTGTCGTGTCTAACAGTCATTTAAAATAAAGTAAAATAAAACTTCTGCTGACTTTGCTGTTATTAAAATAATTCTAAGTATCATGTTGGCTGCTAGAGAAATTAATGGCTGCAGGGATTCTCAAAGTCGTACTATTGATTCTCAGTAAGAAACTTTTCTGTCCAAAGGAGAGATTTTATTTGTAAAAAACTATAGAAACAAAGAAAACTTTAGTACATAAACTATAAAATTTCCTAATAGAATAACTAGAATTTACTTGAAAGGTCTGAGCTGGTTAGAGCTGTATACACGAAGCGGGGATGACAAGCTGCTTTGGTATCTCAGCCTAGCTCCTGGAAACCACTTCTTCAATAGTGTTAACTTCGGCAGGTCTTGGTATTTTGCTGAGCCCTTAAGCATGGCTGAAAATGCCTGGAACCAACATTTCACTAACACAGAACTTCAGATCACCAAGGTTTGAGCTCACTTTACAACACCACAGTGGTTTGCCCAGCTATTGCTGAAATCGAGCGACATCTACAACGGGCTGAAGATCAGGCAAAGAAACTGGGAGGCAGAGTTGGTGCTGCCAGGGGCTGTGAAGGGCACCGATGCCAACCATTGCTGGTCCTTATCTGCTGTCTTAGACAGAGGGCATGCTACAAAACCAGATGAGAAGCTATTCTGCTTGCTGGGGAGGGAATTATCTGTCTGGCTTTTGGTGTCTGAGAAGGGACTGAGTGGAAAGAACATGGAAGAGCCAGCAGCTCCTAGGAGAGGTGGCACTTCTCACAAGGCGTTTCAAATAACATCGGGACTAGTACAATGCTGAACGGTGTTAGCAGAGCCTAAAGGTCCAGGGGAGGAACTTGTATCGGTACAGTTTGAAATCATATATAAACAAACTCTGGAAACAAAATAAGCTTATAGCAAAATCAGTCTGTCCTAGTCCCAGGGTTGCCAAGGGTGGGGAGGATTAACTGTGTTTATTAATCAGGTTATCTGGAGGGCTTTGAAGTAGCCAGTGCCTCCGAGAAAGTCTAGGGAAATGTAAAAATATATCATCATAATTATGGTGTTTAAGCTGTCTGATAAATCATGATTCTTTTTCCACTTAAATCCAATTTAAAAAAAGGATTGCACCTGTGTTTTGTTTTCCTCCAGAGCTGGAGCCATTTACTCTCCAGGAACTGAAATATGAAAATAATACCATTACATTTTATGGTATTAAGGAGGAATAAAATGCAGGGGGCAAAAGCTATTTATATTAGCGTAAGGAACAAGCTGGCATCTGGTAAGAAAAAGTTCAGCTAATACTCAGGAAACGTTTAGTGCCGAGTGCTGCAAGTAACAAAATACATTTTAAAAACTTCCAAATTCAATGTTCCTGTCTTAATTTTTCTTTCACTGGTGGGCAGGGTTTATGTAAGTAATTCCTTTTGTTTCCAGTCAAATTGTTCCATAATTGATGTTTCACAGCTGAGGATTGTAATTTGGTGCATGGTCAGTTAACAAATACTAAATGCAGAGGTATGTTAAACATGGGAAAAGACTCAAAGCTAGTGCAACTTCTTCTTTTGACTTTATTGAGGTTATTTGGATCCGGCTTGATAACAAGAATTAGATAAGAAACAGTTGTAAGGCTGACAGTTGAAAGCTGCAAAATCCTTTTTCAAAATGCTCTGATGAAATAGTATCTCTTTAGGTTGCAGCCCTGAAATAGGATCTGTTTAGCTGAATCTCTGCTGTACCCACACTCTGTTTGTCTCAGGGGGATTCTCCAAATTTGAGGGATTGCTCTCGACACCTATATTACACATGTCATACATTTGCTTTTTTCTTACCTTGTGTGAGGCTTGACACAGTCTGGAGGGCAGAAGAAGTTGTGGATCAGCTGTTATTGTTTATGGGATATTTAGTCTGTTTGTTTTCTTTTAGGAAGAACAATATTAAACAAGACTGAGCCTGTACCAGCTGCAATTTACCCATCTGTAAAGTGGGCAGGACTTAGTATTTTGTAATCTATCAGCATGGGGTGAAAAGCTGCTTGTATTTCAATTAACATTGACAGGAACTTCAGCTGCAATGATGGTGATATCTTCGACTGGCTGCATTGCTGGGAAGCGAGGAGAAAGTAAGTTGGGAAAGTGAGATTCTTGTCTAACCAGATTGCAGTGGAAGTGGCATCACAGCTCCTCCGTGAGCCGAAGCCCTTCAGAGGCGTGCTGTCTGCAAGGGAAACTGCCTGTCAGAAGAGAACCGTTTTCTGGAAACTCATCTGCTTCTTTTCATTTCCCCGATGGAGGATGCAGTGCCCACTGCAGGCTGCTTAACCAGCCCACTGCAACCACGCACGCAGACAGGTTTCATTTTGAAAGGGAGCAAAATAGAGAAAGTCAGTTTTTAATCAAGGGGTATTTTTTGTTTGAAAACAGAACGTATGGAAGAAGTATAAACAGTGACAAATCCCTTGCTGGGCTACCTGTAAAAACCTTCCATGAATCAGTACTAGCTCCTGAAAAGCTTCACCTGAAAGAGACTTTAAAAATGTGGGTACTGTCTATGAGTTTGTCCACTTCACAGCCTGGGAAAGAAGATGACAAAAAGCCATAGTTATTCTCCTGCTAAATAAAACCAACCTTCCAGTTCTTTATCTAAAATGCTAGACAACCATTTCACATGCTGTAATCTGCAAACAAAAGAAGTTGGTTTAGTGAAAAGGTTTCAGACTTGAATCTTCAATTCCTTTTGCTTATTCGTCAGTGTTTGATTTTTCAGGCTAATTTGTGAGTTTTCTTTGTTTGTTCTCACATTATTAAAATGGTTGCTTTACACTTAAAAAAATAGTTTCATAAGTCTGGAACAAATATTTAGAGGCTTGCAGTATTTCATCTGTCTCCTCAAAGAATCTTTAAATTAAACTTCAAAAACAAACAGAGAATGACATCAATTCATGTATTTAAAGTAAATGGACTAAAAAATTCTAAGAAATACTGAGTCACATTTTTCAAGTATTACTTTCAGGTCTTTTATTACAATTAATTGCAGAGATTCTTCTTTTTTTCTCTGGAATGAATACAAAAGTTTCACATTGGATGCCTTCTAACTGTTCTGCATTCAACTTTTGGCTAGAGATCATTTGTATCAAAGCAGAAAGTATTAATTCCTAATAAACACTTATTTCTGTTATTGAACCAAATGTATAGACATGGTGTGGTCACTTCAAACCCCATGGTTTAAGATGTTTTGAAACTTTCTTTGCTGTATTTTATGTAGATGCTGGACATGCCCTTTAATAAAGTCATACTTTAAAGGAAGTCCATGATGTGTCACCTACATTTTATATTCACTGCTCTCTTTGAATTGCATTTAATGTATACCTTTTATTATTTCAATGAATGGGAAGTCATGAAGTATCAATCTAAGTGGCAGCCCAAGGGCTGATCCCCTTCAGTGACGCACCATAGTCCTGCCAGCCATCCTTCCTCAGGAGTGGTAAGGAATCACTTTTGGAGTAGCAAATGCCACCTAAAGAGTGACACCTGCTCCTAACCCACAGTCCAGCGTCCTCAAACCCTGCTGGCACCCAGCACAGCACACCTAAGCTCCGTCTACAGGCTGGGCAACCTTTCCATACTGAAACCGTCCCCTCCTTGGCACCAGCCTGTTTATTTGTGGCTGGCGCTGGAGACCTGGATGTTGGCTTCGGGGAGGGTCACGCTTGCAAAGGGGAGGGTGCAATGGGGACCAGGGTGAGGAGGAAGAGGAGAGGGAGGAATGGGTTACTGCCTGGGATGGGAGTGGACAGCAATGGCTTGCAAGACCCTCATCTGGTCTTCAGGCCACCAAATCTAGGCCATGCTGACTTACGTTTTAGCAGTGTTTTTGAGATAAATCGCATTCAGAAATGTTTTCTGTGCTCTTCTTTCTAAAAATGACAGGCAACTATACAATATGCTTCTTTTTTTTCCCATCTTCATTTCAGAGGTTTTGTGAGAGATTTAACCAATTAGATGTGTTTTTAATAAACAAATCTAGAGGCTCATATTTCTTTTCTTTTGTCCTTAAAGTTGGAATGCTGTGCCACAGACAATTGAAAACAGCATAGTCCTAATAGATTAAATCTGCGTGCACTAGTTTTAAAAACACATTTTGGCTCTTGTTATCAGCAGAAACAAATGAGCCTGTAGAAAACAAAGAAAACACGTACATGCTAGAATACAGTTTGACTCTAATTAGCAAAAAGGATCCTCTCAAAAGCCTTTTGAAAAAAAATCTCATTATGCTTGTACAGAGTTTCTAAGAAGATTTGGGACTTTTAAGTGAGCTTTAAAAAAGAATATGGTAAATTTAAAAATCTGGTATTCTGACCTGGAATAACCCACATGTAAAGAGAACAGCATTATCAGAAGAGATGCCACTTAGCTTGGTTCCCACAGACTTGGACTTGCTACCCTGAATTCAGCAGTCCTCAAAAGTGTGGCCTGATGACCACTGGTGATTCCCTAGTCTGCAGAACCAGAGAGAACAAGGTCTTAGGTCCAGAATCTGATGATACTTACGTGTGGGATTGACTGTGGTCCATTGACCTAAAAAGTTTAGGAAACACTTTTTAAATCTATGTGGTTAGCTTTGAGATTTGAGCAGTGAGTGGGGAGTTGAGTTGAACCCAAAGTAGCTCAAATACATATACATATATGTATATATATATTTGTCCCTAAAACTGGAGTAAAAATGAAACCATCCCTCTGAAGTTCTGCTGAACTCAGACGAGAACTGAACTGAAAGGACTTTAGTCAGGACTGAACCCAAACAGATCCAAAATAAAAAGTTTAAGGGCTTCTCTCCTTGGACTTAAAAGTATTGCCTGTGTACACCCCCATTCTGCAGCTGCAGAGTATAACCAACACCTGGGGTGCACTGCTAAAGATGAACCCAGAACACCAGTAGCACATTTAATTTCCGCAAGTGGATTTGCAGGACTAATTATGAACTAGTGGAAGGAAAAGGAAACACCAGATCTTCCCTTTAATCAGCCTTGGACCTCTGCTGTCATCCTCTTCCTCAGCTTATCTGTTTCCCTTCACTGCTTTCCTTCCTTGCATCTCTGTTTAGACTGTGAGCGAAGACGTGACTCAATGCTGGCTGTATGTAGCTACCATTTCCTTGAGTGGGAGCTGGAGCTGTGCTGTGCGTATCCATATGTTTTGCTGACTTTCTAAAGATATTCTTGGATGGTCTAAAATAAATAATCCTAATTGCCTCATCTGGCAAAAAGATACAGTAAATGCAAGTGATGTAACTGCTTGTCTTCATTTTCTATTTTAAAATGTAGGCACATTATCTGCAATTAAATGCAGCTGTCAGGATTACAATGATATGATATTTTAAGTCTCCAAGTTTGGTCACTCCAGTTCCAGATAAAATACAGTTCCTTGGATCATGACTGAAAAAAAGAGGGGAAAAAAAAAAAGCAGCTGGCAATCAGAAAGACAAGAAGCTAAGAAAGGAAACGTTCAGTAGCTGTACAGCACTGCGCTGAGGAACGATCGTATAGATGGTTTGCGGTGTTCTCTGCTCCCCAGTGCCGGCTTGTGTTGTTTACAAATGTCTTTTCTCACAACCAGTATAACAAACTATCCATGACATGAAAATTTAAAACCACCTCGGCTGTACTTTGGCTACAACAGCAGCATACTTCTCATCTCAGAGCTACCAATGATGACTTACTTGCGTGGTTTCCAGTGTTGTCAAGGTCATAGTAAATATGTTACTGCATCACTCTGAAACAACCCATAGGAGTATTAATTTTTTTATGTCTGTGTTCCTAGTAGACGAACATGTGTGCCTGAGACAAAAAACATTTAACTTGTTTTAACAGAGGTATTGGAATAAAAAAGTATTTATCAATTATTTTAAAGCAATTTAAACCCCTTGCATAAAATTTATTGTCTGGAAATAAAAGCATTGTGTCAATTAAACCAAAATATGGCTTTGAAATTCCCAAGTAAGTAGCACTTCTGCAGAAGCTGCCCCCATAGTAAACCTATATAATTTTTTAAACATTTCTTAAATCCAACAAACTTTGCCTTTAAGACCGTGATTTACATTCTGCATCCACATAAATTCTCAACTTTGCTGTCAGCCACAGGAAAAACAAAAGAAAAGGATCTAAGCTTTCTGAGAATGACTAGGTGTACATCTTTATGCAAAATCTTCTAGATAAATATCATGTTATATCACATATGCAGTATGTGAGCTCTACCAATAATACTTTCAGTTCTATTTTTCCATGGCAAGTATTTCCTGGGTACAGTATCTAGGAAAGCCTTGTGAAGGTTTCCATAACTAACTTCCAAATACCTTCAAATCTTCCAAATACCCTCAAATCTGTACGATTAGTCTAACCTGACTGTACAAATGGGTTTCACATGGTGGCAACATTTCCAACAGCAGCTGCAGCAACCACCTTTCCTGCTTTTCCAGAGGCTAGGCACGAGCAAGCCAAACAGACCACATGCCAGCTTGCTGTGGTTGCCTGCAGCTTCAAGGTAGCGCGTTCCAGCTCTGCAGGATCTTTTTTTTCTTCCTTCATCACTATTTCGGTCCTG
Organism: Eurystomus gularis; assembly: GCA_013400335.1. Taxonomy (NCBI): domain Eukaryota; kingdom Metazoa; phylum Chordata; class Aves; order Coraciiformes; family Coraciidae; genus Eurystomus; species Eurystomus gularis. The sequence continues at coordinate 11,559 of VZZY01004332.1, forward strand.
ACATGAAAGAAAAGGGCTGACACCGCTCAAGCCCTTGTGACACCTGACACCTATGTGAAGATGGAAAAAAAGTTCTTTGATGATACACGAGATAGGAAATGACACCGCCCCATGACACTGCTCTGTGAACTTTCTCGTTTCTACCGTACTTTGGTTGCAAATATTTTTTTTAAATGATGTGAAAAAGATGTTTTTTCTATTCAATAATAGATGAATAAAACTACAGGAACGGGCGCAGCTCTGCTGCACGCACAGGCAGGATCTTACTTCACTGAAGAGTTTTCATCTTACTTCATGCTTTTCATCTCTGAAAGTTTCTTGATTTTTCGGCTGTTCAGATGAAAGTAATGAAGCTAAATATATACACTATTCGATATAACATCGTTGTGTGACGGTTTGGCTTAGCCTATACTTGCAAATAGGACCCAGTATCCCTGGAAAGCAGTGAGATCAGCTGCTTTCTAACGTCACGAAAACCCCGGGTTTATCGTTTCTAGCTTAATTTTAGGTCCAGCTCCCCCACTCGCTACTCCCGGCAGCGGGATCTCCGAACCCCCGGGAAGGGGCCCGCTCCGCGGGGACGCTGCTCCCCCCGCGCCGCCCCGGCACC